>JARHVA010003517.1:390000-510000 GCA_037957365.1 Torreya grandis | reverse complement strand
CCTTATTAAGATGAGCATTAGATTTTATAGTTTATAGGGGCATAACCTGAATGACTAGGAAGGAAGTAAATAATTGGCTTATCATAGAGTTAAAAATAAAGAAAAGTTCTAGCTAGACCATAAAAGACCTCAATAAAATTTGGAAAGGAACAAAAGAGACTATTCATGACTATGACTATAGATTCTATGATGTAATGAAAAAATATAAATTTTTCTTTGGAAGACAAGGATAAATATACCTCATTTGTAGAGGGTCTATGATTGATAATAATATTTTTTATTGCACAACCTCAATTCACTACAAAATCATGGAAATAATAGATGCAATCCATGTAGAACATAATCAAGACTATAGAGAATCTTTAGCTCTAAGTTCATAGATGGATAATACCTAAAAAATACTCATAAAAAGGTTATAACAACAATAGGATGTAACCAAAAAATCTTAGATATGATTTATGGTGCATAGAGTACGGTAAAGAAACACACCAAAGAAATGAATGTCCCTAAGTAAAAATTGAGTTTTGAAATATATATAGAATATTAGGACATGTGAAATATCAATGTAACATTATATATAAATATGTGAAAAATCTATATACATTGTACTACAATTTATGCAAAAAATATAATCATGATGAAAAGAACTATAGATATCTTAAAGAACTAAAATAAAAGGTCACAAAAAATCTATTTGTGGTGGCTACATAACAAACAATTATTGTGACTCAAGCCAATAATTTTTTTGAAGTCAATAGGAAAGGTATAAATCCTAACATCCCATTATGATCACTAAAGGTACTAGCTTATCAATGTGTATAGAGGCCTATCTAGAATCATCCTACTTATAATTGGACACCTCTTGCCCAAAATTAGAATTCTTAGAATCTGGAAACTTTACAATCATAACAATCTATTTATACACCACAATCATCACAACACCAATATGGTGTATATATAGGTGAAAAAAAAACACAAGAATGGAATGCCTAACTAAATCATACAAATTTTGGACCATAGTAGTCCTATAATTAGGGATTCTAATCTAACAAAGGAAGAGGTGTATATAGGGGAGGATATCGAGGAGGTGTGTAGAGAGAAAGTGGTAATGGTTCCCAAAGATAACCCATTTAGTGTTATCTATCTAGATAATTCAATCATGTGTAGAGGAATTATCCCTTAAATCCTCATTAGTAAGCCTACCATGCTTATTATCAAGTGTCATATAATCAAGACATTGAAGATTGTCCAGTCTTAGAGAAATAACATGCAAACAAGGTAATGTGGAATGTTAAATTAATCAACATGAAACCATAAGAAGATGTTGTTATGTATATATTAATGTAACAATAACATATGGAACAATGACCGACTCCTATCAAAATGCCTTAAGATCATGGCATAAATAAGGTTCACTAAGATAAGTATCCTTAACCTACTATTGATAAAATACTAAGGAGATAAACTACACATATGTTTCAAATAATTTAGGAATAGGGGAATATGGAGGTAGATGGTTCTACCAATAATGTGTAGATGTACAACTAAATCATGCATGCTATTCATCAAGATGGAGTTGTGACTACATTAGTAGACATAATTAGAACATTTAGTATCCTAAAAATTGAGGATATATCATATAACATATCCAACCTACTCCATAATCTATTAGAGTATGCATAACAAGGTTAGTAGAGAATGAACAAACTAGTTTGGTATGTCAAAATAAATAAACCTTGGGACATTGATGCTATGATGGACACTGAAATATCTAGATACGAAATACCGAGTGTCATCTTTGACTTTAGTGTCATAGTAAATATGATTACATAATCAACATGGGAAATGATTGGAAGATATGCATTGAGATATAGTCTAATTACCCTCAGTCTTGTGGATTATGGGAGAGTGGAACCTATTGGATGATCAGAGTAAATAGAGATTAAAATCATAGACCTAACCCTATGAGGAGAATTTGAAGTCATTGATATGAATACAATAGCCACACATTACCATATTCTGACTGAAAAGAAGTGTGCCTATTATGGTTAAATAATAATCAACATGGTAGTGGACCAAATATATTCTCATCAAGATGATAATATCATTGTCATTGCATTGAATAAAGCACATGCTAAACCTTATATAATCCCTAAATAACTAGATTCACCATATTATCCTATAGTAAATAGTTGGATGAAATTAAATGCAAAAATGTAACTATAAAAACTATGAGGGATGGAATGAATTTTTTTTATGATAGTTCCAAACATTCACTACAATATCTACAAAGTGAATAACTACCATACCAGACTATGCAAAACACATACAAGTCGATGCCACATCATATCAATATGTTTCAACTAGATAGGATAGATGCATAATCTATGTTGATAAGGTCCATAACCCATTTTAAAGTAGATTTTTTATATCAAATAGGTCATACTGATAAGGACTACATTGTCCATACTCCATAAGGTATGTTACATTGGGATACAATCTCCTTAATCAATAGTGACTCTGATACCCATTTGTTAAAGTGGGAAAAAAGTGACCATGAAATATAACCTCTACACATGATCTTTGAAATTGAGTGTCAAATAACTCAAAAAATTTCAACTAAGGATATCAACCAGTTCATTATGAAATTCCAATAGTATGTGTTAAACATTGATCAAAGGATTAACACACTCAATTATGCACTAAAAGGAATCGCTAAGAAATAATGGTTAATTCATCAAGATGAGAGGATAGACTGAGAAAAAGTGTGTGAAATTATTACAGATTAGTTATATAGACACTCATTTTTGGTTACATTTCATGTCTATAGTGGACTTTAGATTGACTTCAAAAAAATCATGCAAATTAAGCCTAGAAGTCACTAGATTTCCCAAATTCATCCACACATGGGATATAATTTCCTATAATCATGTCGAGGATTCCTTATTTTGGGTATTACCCTATATGAAATGATAGCCTATCTTGAATTCAACCCTAGTTGAATTGAGACGTAGTAAATTGACAAATTGGCCTTTAGATCTATTAATGCAAAAAACTAAAATAATTTCTAAATGCCAAAAACTTTAAGTAGTATTAATTAAAAATAAAATATAATTAGTTAATTAAATTAAAATTTCCAAGTTCAATTAAGGAATTTCATTTTCTAGAAAATAAATTTTCAATAAATATAAGGTCAAATTCAAAGGAATTAATAATATCTTTATAAATTCCTAAAATTCAAAGAAAAGGTGAGTCACACCTCATAAATATATTCTATTAGTTGTCAATCCTTCATAATTATTTGACACAACCCAAAGTTAATCTAAACTTGACAAGGGTTAATCTAGACACAAACAATGTTAAAGTTAAACCTAACTACACTTGAGTTAGAGTTAGTTTTAGAACCTATAAATACTAGTGCCATTGACACTATCTAATCAAGTTCTCAAACCAATGTTATAATGTAAAATTAATCAAGGAGAATATTTACCAAGACAAGCCAATGCAAGCCTCATGTGGTCTTAGAGAAGTGTTTCCCAAATGGAAATTTCATCGATGAAAGTCTCTATATCCCATAAGCTAAGCATAAACATCTTGTATGCTAATGAATGAGAACTATTTTAAAAATGGAAGTAACACATTTTTATGTTTTAAATTTTATTTATAGTTTTGTTCATTATAAGCTCGCCCAAGTACTTAGGAAATAGTAGTTTAGTTTCTATTGTATTATTTTATTTAAATTCTCTTTTGATTTCACTAAAAAAAAACAAAATTTGGATTTCCATATTCTTAATGACACATAATAGCACACCCAGTGGGACCATGCACCCCACATAGACCAAAGGAGTGACATATAACCTTTAAAAACCTTTAAACTATTACTCATAACTTGAAGTTTTCATTTTTATGACTTAATTTCCTATCATTTTAATTAGCTACTAATTGATGACTTCATTCCTATTAAATGATGACTTTAATTATTTCTTCTTCTATTTCAAGATTGTTTATTTTTTAATAAAATAATAACTTCAATATATTATATAAATAATGATATTGACCTACTGAATAATCCTCTGCTGAAATTAGTGACTTCAACAAAAGATAATAGTGACTTTACTCCAGCATTTCAACAACTTCATCAGGTAACCTTTCACATAAATTCAATGAATTCACTCTATTTTTAATCATAAATGATTATGTTGGATAACTTAATTAGTGAATTCATGCCTAATAAATGGAAACTTCACCAAAATCATTTTTTTGTTTATTCTAGTTCTATAGGAAAGCAATAACTACATTATGTTGAAAAAATAATGACTCTGCTCTATCCTGAAATTAGTGACTTCACTCTATGTTAAAAAACTTGAGAGCTTGAAAGTGAAAATTTTTTGTTTTCTAAATCTTTTGAATAAATACAAGTAAACCCCATAGTATTTTCTTACAAGAAACTAAGTCAAGAAAATGACGTTTGAATAATTAAAATTTTCATTGACACTTATGTTTTGGTGCATAAAAATCACTTAATAACTTTTATTTTTATCTTTCAAAGTTATAAGTGCAAACAATAAAGACAAGGGGACAAATTTCACTTCACATATTGTTTAGTGCTCTAAAAATAACAACAACCTTAGATTAATGCTCATAAGAGATTTTAATTTATGTTTGTTCATTCTTACATAGGTAATTAATTTCCATTTCTTAAATTAATTTCCTTTTTGTAAAAATTAAATTAACTTGTATACTCCCCCCCCCCCCCCCCCCCCGCCCATCCCCCTTAGGGATCTTGGGTTATCAAAATTTCCTTGTTTCTTTTTTTGTTTAATTCAGTCTATAAAGGAATAAAAATTGCATATGCTCTCTTAAATATCCAAGTGACTTGGTTGACCCAAAATTTACCCTAAAATTCTTCTATTTTTTCATTTATTTATTTTTCTACATTGGTTTGTGGGTGGGAGTTCATAGCCTCCTCATGAGTTATTTAGGGGAGAGTTAACCTAGGGTTTCATCTCCCATCATTATTCCAACCCAAATCCACAATGGGGTATATAAATTGGGCACATGATACTAGAATTGAATAATGGCTAAGTGATTAGCTTAACAATTATAATGAAAACCCAAATTAGTTTAATTTAGACATTTTAATTCACTAAGAAGTACACAACTAAAGTCATCGTGTAAAGGACTAGACCTTTTCATAACAAAGTAGTGAGTTTGAATCTAATTTATGTGATGCACTTTTGTGTTAGCCAAACTTAGGACCATTTAGATAATTTATAATATAGGATCCACATCTAAATTAGGGTTAGACAAATTCCTTCTTTAATTTTTCTCACTCATAAAAATAATCATGTCCTTTTTTACTTTTGGTTAAGATAATTGAAGGGGTTTAACAATGCCTTGTGTGTGTGTTCCCAATATTTTTAATATATATACCTTTTTTGTAAATATGTAAACCCAAATCTATATTTATTATAATTTTTTGATGATTTTTTTGGATCAAAAGATAAACTTGGTTAGTTGATTGATTTGAATTTTTATTCATGTGGTTAAATATGAGGAATGTAGTGATCCTCAAACTTTATCATCACATAATACTTAAATAGTTATTTGTCCAATGGAATGTATAAATTTATCCTTGATAAATTAATTTTAAAAATGTATGAAGAGTAGATGGTAAAACATAAGTTTCATGAATCCATAGTCTTCCCAATAGTATCTTATATTTGAGATCATTGGGCATAACTTGGCAAACTATATCCACTATTCTAAGAACCATAGATATGTAATATAATTTATCTTAATAATCTCCTTAGGATATTATCAAATACTAAAATTTTAATATAATAATTAATCATATCATTATCTTCTATACCTAATACCTTGAATAAATATATATTTTAAATATTCAATCTTGATCCATTATCAACAAATACTCATTTGACCATTTTATTATGAGTACATACCTAAATATATAATGAAAGGTATTTACAAATTATATGTTTATGAGGTAAATATTAGTTCTAAAAGGAGAAAAAAATTCCATCATAATGTATTATAAATAGAATAGATATAAAGAGTGTTTTCACAACTTGGTACCATGGTTTTGTATAATGTCATATAAAGGAGATATTTAAAGATAGACATTGTTTGGAGTAAATGTAATAAATAAATTTTATCATGGGTATGTTTTAATTTATCTAAAATTTCATACACTTTGGTTGTCTCTATGGGAGGTATAGGTTTATGAGGAGGTTTTGGTATATTTTAATGAATTATCTATCCCCTTTGTGTCATGACAACCATACATACACTTCGTGTACTAAAACCAGAAATAAAAACATCTTGAAATTGTTCATTAATTATTTGATATTTATTGTATTTTATTTGTTTTATTACTTAAATGTTAATGATTTTAATTATTGGGGGATGAAAACATATAATTAAAATTAAAATATATTGAAGCAAAAAATGGTTATCTAATATAACCATATATATTTTTTCAAATTTAGAAAAAAATAAGCAACAAAAAGTTAAAATTTGCATCCTAAAAAAAGGAAAATTATTCTATATGGAGATTAGTAAATTTCAATGAAATCCAAAGTAAAAATAAAGTGTTTCCAATGTCAAATATTATATCCAAAGTCAAAATAAATTACTTTCATTGTCATTTATTTAATATGAGGTCAAAATTAAAAAAGTAGTGTCTAATATTAGATCCAAGGTTGAAAAAAAGTTATTTTAGTCTTAGATGCTCATGAATTTATCTAAACCCTGATAAAAAATTGAATAAATTATCAAATAAAATGTTTGGATTCACCAATATTTTTTTATCATAATTTATAATTAACTTGGTATTAACTCTAATTAATATAAAATTAATTAAAATATATTAAGTGTTGTAAAATTAATAGAAAATAAAAAAATGAAAGGAAAGTACTAAACTTGATGAAACATGAAACAATGAGAGAAAGTAGCTATGAAAACACAAGAAGGATTATTTTTTATTCCTATATGTTGACTAAGTGTAACTAAAATATGGTTAGTAATTATTAACTCAAACAAATCCTGCATTTGCAAAAACAACTCTCATTGTAACATCTCAGGGTTAGAACCAATCAATAGGGGATAATATCAATTGATTATGTTGTCCTATGTGTTTTGATATTTTCCTATATTTAATATCATGTAAATAATTAAATAGTCCCTTGCTTCTACTCAAAACATGTCTATGTGATGAAATTTGGCCTTTGAATGCACGCAAATGACCTCGAAAATACTTATTCAATGTTGAAACCCTAATAAGGTTTTAAATGTCTAAAAACCATCAAATAGTGAGCTAGGAGTCTAATGGGCTGAGGTGACCCCAATCACCTCATGATGATTGATCATTACTTATGTATCCAATACTCTAAATATTAAAAATAATACCATGTAGTATTCCCACTTAGAGTGTTTAGTGAAATTGTGTTCATTTTTATACATGTATGCATCTATAATGGCTTATATAATTGATAATGACTTTGAATGACTTAGATATAATAGGATATTAACTTAGATAAAGGTTTATTAAAATGATAATAATCATATTTTGAAAAAATAGGGAAGCTTTATTCAATATGAAATACTATAAGTGTGCCTCAATAGTGAAATTTCAAAATGATAGACTATGTGACTTAGATGTGCCTTTCTAGCAATCCAAAAGAGGAAAACATTAGTTGTCTATCCAAAAAGTATATATGAACCTATAAAGGAGGGTCTATATTTTAAAAATATTTATTTTTTGGGAGGAAAGATAATATCGATTCATAGGACATTATAATCTAGTTGGTTCCATCCCATTCTAGTAAATTTTGTCTTAGAAGGGTAATGTTTGTCATTAGGGATCTAGGATGTTTGTACAGATTATTAGATTGGTTTTTGGTGATTAATAACATTTATGTAGGATCAAAATGAAAACTTATAAATTGATAGGTCCATAGAGGTACTTAGGATAGAGTGATGTAGAGAAATAGGTCCATATTAAGTAATCAAGTCAATTAAAGTGAAAGTGGGTCAAAACTAACATTATCAAGTATTCATGACCAAATTTGACTAGAGATATGAATTTTTAGAAGACCATGAGTTAGTAGTAAATTACACTAATAAGATAAAAAATTAGGTGGTTGATGGAATAAAAAATAATTCCAAATATTGTAAGAGGAAGCCACAATCAAAATACTAGGAAATGTAGTAAACAAGGTTGAGGTTGCATTAGATTAACTCTTATCTTCACTTTAGTTTCAATAATTCAATATTCCAGGGTTAATAGTGAACTTTTATTATATATATATATATATATATATATATATATATATATATATATATATATATATATATATATATATATATATATACATGAAATATTTCATCTAAATCTTCTCCATTAGAGTGATCTCTTCTAATTATATATATATATATATATATATATATATATATATATATATATATATATATATATATATATATATATATATAATTAGAAGAGATCACTCTAATGGAGAAGAATTAGATGAAACATTTCATGCAATAAATATATGTATCCTTACATATATCCAACTCATGATGATTTATAACATAAACTTACATTAGAGTTTCATGATTCACACCAAGAATTCACTAGAAGAAGCCTCACTATATTTTTAGGTTGTCATTTCTCCATTGAATGGATTCAAGAAGGACATTTTTATATAGTAATATAAGCTAATAATAAATAACTATTTATAGTGAAAAATAATGTGATAAGTATCATGTAGCTTATAGGGATCCTCAACAAGTTCATGAGTAAATTCAAGAGGAAATTTACAAAGCAAATAGTGGTGGTAGTTAGTAGGCTATTTATTTTTTCATGAATTAAATATATAAGATATATAAGGAAAAGTATTTAGAGTCTATCTTGGGACCCTATTTCATCATCATGCATTTTTAATGAACAAAGCTAAGATCTTAAGTACTAAATCAATTACAAACTGCTCTAAATATATGAGGATTTCCACCCTAGTAAACATGCATTGAACGGGAAATAAATGGATAGTTGAGGACCAATTTCAAGTGATAATTCTTGTTGGACTTATATATTCAAATTTTATTTTTATTTATATGATTTTTAAATCTGAAATATTAGTTTATATACTTTAGACTTAGTATTAGACTAGAATAGATTTTTTATATATTTTTAATAAGCATGATATAATGTAAGATTTTGTTAAAGTGGCAATGACCCAAATATTTTTATAAATACATTCATTGAGGCCTTTTTTAAATGGGTAAGACTTTTGGATACTTTTGACTCTTAATAAATTTTTGTTGATGTTCGATGAGTTTGCTTATATTTTTAATTTTCTCAAATTCTAATTAATTTTGTAGATGTTTTATCTTATAGTGATAAATTGACTGAGATTTAGTTTCTCTATTTTGAATTAGTTAGATTGAGTGATTAACTAATCTAATTAATTTTTTGGCTTGACTCTTATTTCTCTATATTTTTTTGGGTGAATGTGTTTTTTTACAATTCACTATGGTTAGTTCTCTTACAATGTGATGCCATAGGAAATTTATTCACAACCAATTAATCCTCACACTCTTTATTGTGCTTATCTAAGTTTTAATGAATACTAAATTTAATAAAAATTTGATAATTCACAATAAATATAAATTATTTTATTTATAAAAATATATTATTATAAATTCTAAAATATTATTTTGTACCCTACCCTTTCCCTCCTTTTAATATTTTTTTATCATACTCAAACCATATAAAATAACATAATTTTGAATATCAATCTTTAGGTTATATTTGAAAATTTTTAGATAGATTCAATATGATCATATGGAATAATAACTTAGGAATGTAGTTACACATTTATTAACCATGTTTTTCCACCACTTGGTTTTTTTTTAAAATTCATACCTACAACTCATGCCCTAGGTCATATTTTGTGATCATAAATTTATAGGTATTTTACCATAGCCTATAAAACTTTGTTCATAAAATTTCATAAAAAATGATCCCTCCTCAAAATCTCACATATGGAATATCATAAAATATTCAATAATCTTATAATGTCACAACCTAACATGGGATGTTGGTAATGAGAAATCAATTATTTTTTACCTGAATCATGGTATGGTGAGATGGTGCTCCAAAAAAGGAGGGATCTTAGGGAAATTAAAAATAAATCAATAAATAAATTTATGTGTAAAATTTTGTAACTATTGTCTCAACTTAAACCCTCATGTTGGTAGTTTTTGGCTATGAAAGAACATCTAAAATATTAACTTCATAGTAATGTATAAGGAATTAATTTTACAAACTATAAGGTTTAAGAAATTTTAATTTAAAAATATTGAGATGGGCACAAATCATGTAGATGTAGTATTTAATAAAGATATATATACATAACTATAGGTGGGGTTGCAAAATATTTTTAGCTAAGTTCCTTAATTTGGAATATAATTACTATTCTTAAGGTCATATATTTTTCTTTACTTACATGTTTGGGAAGAATAATCACCTATCATAGGTTACAGAGGATTATTTTTACTAGTTTGTATATGTGTGTAATGTGTAAATAAGAAGGGTAATCCATAGAGCATCCCCTCCTCCACCTTTTTAATGCTAGGAGTATATGGGTTTAACTTTTATCCATGTTGTATCAACCATGGGTGTGACTAAGATATGATAATGAAACATATTCTTCTTGGTATGATGTATTTCATCTCCTTTATATCCTTTGGATTTAAACTCCTAAAAATATCATATATAATCTTTGTAATAAACATAATGATAAAAAAATTAAGATAAGGGGATTGAGTGGGGAATATGATGGGAAAATATAGAATAGGATATTTTTGCTAATGTCTCTTTTTAAACTATAAAATAATTTTTTTGTTAAGTAAAATAAGAAAAAATATATAAATTTGGCTCAAGATTGAATTTACTTTGGATTAACAACCCAAGTTTGTAAATAAAGATAGGTTAGATGTGAGATGGATCCCAAGTAAAGATTGGTTTCTAAAAATTAATTTTTATGGTGTTTTATGAGCTAATCCTATGGAAATTCACAAAGGGTGTTTAACCCATTCCCCCCAAGGAACCATTTTATAGTAAAGTATATTTTTGTACCCAAAACCACAAAACATGAATCTAAATCCACTACTCTAATATAAGGCATTAAGCTTGCAAGGTATAAAATTTTAAAAAATGTCATTATATAAGGGGATTCAATGGTTTTAATTGGTGATATGATAAAAGGTAATAATTTTAATTATAAACTTGATAATATAATTTTTGGTATTATATTCATTGTAGATAAATTATCCTCCATCTCTTTTCATCATTTCTTTTGAGAGTGTAATAAATGTTGATATTTTTTCCACCATTAGTCAAAGTTACTTATGTACATGTTTTCAAGAAAAATAAAATCATGGAGTGAATATTAAAAAAGGTACAAAAATAATAATAAAACCTTAATAAAAACAAAACCATGATTAGGAACAAATCACAAGTCCAAATTTAGAAAGAAGTTTCTTTTAGTCCTCTAACTAGTTGCTACTTGCAAACTAGTGAAGGCAATTTTTAAATGCTCGATACATGAAGGGAGTTGGTTAAAAAATTATTATGGGGATTTTGGGGACCATATGAAATTAATATTACATGAATTACTTTTGTGTTATAATTTCATAACTTTATTAACAATCGTTAAGAAAAATAAGTGCTCTAAAACCCTTCTTAAACACCAATGACTTAGTTTGAAGAGATACAATTACATTTTGAGTTCCTTGTTAAAAAATAAAATTTATGTGAGACATCATATGGAATGAATTAAATTATTAAAAATTAATAAATAAAAAAAATTAGGTAAAAATTAATAAAAACAAAGGTATAGGTATCAGGGTTTTAAACAAATAAGAGAGACAGTAAAAAAAGACAATTTTTGAGAGGTTTAAGAGATTGGTTGAAAACATAAAAAAAATTTAATGATGAGAGGGGATATTAATTTTAATAACTAGAAAATAATAATGTATTTAGGATTAATAAAACTCAAAAAATTTAAAACTCATACCTACATACATTCTTAAATGAAATTGTGCAAGCTAATCAACACCAAAAATGCGTATTTTGAGTTTTATTAAGTGAAATCTCATGAAATTTGATATAGAAGTATTTTTTTATGTAATTTAATATTTATAAGTGGTTTAATATATGTAATATAATTTATTTTATATAAAATTCAAAAATATAGGTCACCTTCCTTTTGGCTAAATTTAGAAAAGGTCAAGTCAACAATAAGAGTCTTCAGTTAGACCTAAAAAATGGGAGTTCAAAACATGCAAAAGTGGATAGTTTGAGTTATAGTATTGTTTAATATTTGAGGCATTATTTTCATGAAATATATTCCTTAAAATTTAAACATGAAATCTCTCCCCTACTTTTCCCCCCTTTGAGATAAATTTAGAAAGTTAAGATGAATTCAAGTTGCAAGTCAAGATAAGTGAAGTCCAACTCCAAGTTGCAAGTCAAGAAGCTCAAATAAAAATACAAAATATAAATAAAGGAAAATTAATTAAAAATTCAAGATTAATTAAATATAAAAATTATTTAACTAAATATAAAAATGAGTTAAATACAAATTTCAATTTCAATAGGAGTTAATTGAAGATCTCTTCAAGACTAAAGACTTTCAAAGAATGCAAAATACATTTGCTTTTTCTTCAACAACTCAAACAATATTTTATCCCTAATTACCATGCCATATTACATGTTAAATAATGTTTATAATATTTAAATTATATTATATAATTTGGGAAGTAGGTTTTAAAATTTTAAGTTTCAGTTCAAGGTTGAGGTAGTAGTGGAGTTGAAGTAAGAGTGAACTAGGACTAGCAGGGACTCATCTAGAGATTCTTGTATTCTCTCTTTATCTTATAAATTTTTATATCTAAATTATTTTTTTAATGATTATGATGATATTATTATTTTATATTACTGAAAAAATTTCAAATTTTGTATTAACTCACCTTTAAAGCAATAAAGAGATGAATTTTCCTCCATTTTTAGCCTAGTCATGAAGTGTGTTCTTAATATTCATTGATGTAACTTAGTGAATGATAATTTTTAATATGTTTATTTATAAATATATCAAATTTAAGAAAAAAATTATAATTATTTCATGTCATTTAAAATGTCTAATTATTATTATTTCTACCTAATCTGAAAGTGAATTCAATCATTTTTCATTCCTTCCAAGCTAGTGTGAGTGTCTGTCAAGACCTTTATGTGAATAAATGATGCAATATTCATTGTATTAATATGAAAAATTTATTTTTATTTTTTATAAGTATAAGAATAATTTACTTTAACATTGGTTTAGCACCCCAATTTTTTATTTTCATTTCCATTTTCAGCTTTAACATAGCTCCTTCTACCCTTTTCCTAGTCAAGAATCATATAAATAGAGAGTTTAGAGAGAATTAGATGAGTGTACCAAAGGGAACCAGACATTAGTATGTATATTATATCTAATAAAATTTCTCACACTTTGGATAGTTTTCATTGTATCAAAAAAAGTGAGAACCTATATACATTCTTAGTAGGGTGCACTTCTGAGTGATAACAATTTATGGCATGCCTAGTCAGATACAAATTCAAGATAAAAAAGATATTTTCAGAAATAAGAATGATAATTTTCATGACTAAAGTAACTATAAATAAACATTAATCCCCAAAATAAATTATAAGTTTTATTTCAAGGTTGAGGTGGTAGTGGAGTTGAAGTAAGAGTGAATTAGGACTAACAGGGACTCATATGGAACTTCTTGTCCTCTCTATCTTCTTAATTTGTATATTTACATTAATTTTTAAATGATTATTATTTTTTATTACTTAAATTCTAGAAAATTTTTAATAACTCACCTTTGAATAAATAAAAAGCTCAATTTTCCTACATGTTTAGGTTGATCATGAAGTATGTTCTTAATATTCATTGATGTAACTTAGTGAATGACTATTTTTATTATATTTATGTCTAGATATATAATATTTATATCTAAATATATAATATTTATGAAAAAATTAGAATTATTTCAATTCATATAAAGTGTATAATTTTTATTTATACCTAATTTGGAAGTGAATGCTCATTCCTTCCAAGCTAGTGTGAGTGTCTGTCAAGATCTTTGTGTGAATAACTAATGCAAGAGTCATCATATGAAAGTAAAGTAAATGTGTTAAAGTTATTAATATTTAAAAAAAAATTAAATTATAATCATAATTAAATTTAATATTTTTGTATCATGCAAATTTTAATTTTTTATTTCTATTTGCAACATTAGCATAGCTCCTTCTACCCTCTTCCTAGTTAAGAAAGCACAAAATTAGCAAGTTTTTAGAGAATTAGGTGAGTGAAACAAATGGAAAAATAACTTTATATATATATATATATATATATATATATATATATATATATATATATATATATATAATCTCAAATAAAATGTCCAAAGCCTTGTATATTTTCCATTGTATCAAAAAATTGAGAACATGCACACATTCTTAGCAAGGTGTACTCATGAGCGATAATAGTTTCTGGCATGCCTAATGGGACACTAATTGAAGCTAAAAAAAGACATTTTTAGTCATAATAATTATAAATTTCATGCCTAAAGTCACTATAAATTAACATGGCTCTCCTAAACAAATCAAAAGTTTTCTTTCAAAGTTGAGTTGGTAGTGGAGTTAAAGCAGGAGTGAACTAGGACTATTAGGGACTCATCTCGAGCTTCTTGTCTTCTCTCGCTCTCTTATTACTTTATATATGTAAATTAATTTTTTAATTATTTTGATGATATTTTTTTTATTACTAAAACTCTAACAAAATCTGTAGTATCTCACTTTTGAAGTAATAAAGAGCTAAATTTTCCTCCATTTTTAGGCTAGTCATGAAGTGTGTTCTTCATATTCATTGATGTAACTTAGTGAATAATTATTTTTCATATTTTTATGTCTAAATATATCAAATTTATGTATAAAATTATAATTATTTTAATTCATATAAAGTTTCTACGTATTATTTCTACCTAATCTAAAAGTGAATTCAATCATTGATTATTCCTTCCAAGTTAATGTGAGTGTTTGTCAAGACTTTGTCTCAATAACTAATGCAAGAGTAATTGTATGAATATGAAGTAATTTTTTAAAAGTTATTAAGATTATAAAGTGTGTAATTTATAGGTATAATTTACTTTAAAGTTAGTGCATCACCTAAATTTTAATTTTTCATTTTCATTTTTAGATTTAGCATAGCAACTTAGTGAATGATTATTTTTCTTATGTTTATGTCTAGATATATCACTTTTATAAAAAAATGAGAATTATTTCAAGTCATATAAAGTGTCTAATTCTTATTTATACCTAATTTGGAAGTGAATGTTCATTCCTTCCAAGCTAGTGTGAGTGTTTGTCAAGACCTTTATGTGAATAATTGATGTAAGAGTCATTGTATGAACATGAAGTAAATGTGTTCAAGTTATTAAAATTTAAATTTTTTTAAATTATAAGCATAATTAAATTAAAAAAATTTTAATCGCCCCAATTTTAATTTTTTATTTCCATTTTTAGCATTAGAATAGCTCCCTCTACCCTCTACCTAGTTAAGAAAGCACAAAATTAGAGAGTTTTGAGAGAATTAGGTGAGTGAACCAAAGGGAACAATACCTTAATATATATATATATATATATATATATATATATATATATATATATATATATATATATATATATATAAAATAAAAGGTCAAAAACCTTGGATATTTTCCATTGTATCAACAAAAGTGATAACACGCACACATTCTTAGTAGGGTGTACTCATGAGTGATAATAGTTTTTGGCATGCCTAATGGGACACTAATTAAATCTAAAAAAAGAAATTTGTAGTAATAATAAGTATACACTTCATGCCTAAAATCACTAAAAATTAAAATGGATCCCTTAAACAAATTAAAAGGTTTATTTTAATGTTGAGTTGGTAGTGGAGTTAAAGCAGGAGTGAACTAAGACTATCAGGGACTCATCTCGAGCTTCTTGTCTTCTCTCTCTCTCTCTTCTTACTTTATATATGTACATTCATTTTTGAATGATTATGAGGATATTATTTTTTTGGATTATTGAAACTCTACCAAAATTTGTACTACCTAATCTTTGAAGTAATAAAGAGCTAAAGTTTCCTCTATTTTTAAGCTGTTCATGAAGTGTGTTCTTCATATTCATTGATGTAACTTAGTGAATGATTATTTTTCATATGTTTATGTCTAAATATATCACCTTTATGTATAAAATTATAATTATTTTAATTAATATAAAGTTTCTAAGTCTTATTTCTACCTAATATAAAAGTGTGTTCAATCATTGTTCATTCCTTCCAAGCTAGTGTGAGTGTTTGTCAAGACTTAATCTCAATAAATGATGCAAGAGTCATTGTATGAAGATGAATTAAATGTGTGCAAGTTATTAAGATTATAAAGTGTGTAAAATATATTAATAATTGACTTTAAAATTAGTGCATCACCTAAATTTTAATTTTTCATTTTCATTTTTAGATTTAGTATATCAACTTAGTGAATGATTATTTTTCTTATATTTATGTCTAAATATATCACCTTTATGGAGTTAAAAACATGAAAAAGTAGAGAATTTGAGTTAAATTCTTGGTTAATATTTGAGGCCATATTTTCATGGAATATATCAATTAAAATATCAACATGTAATCTCTCTCCTACTATGCCCCCCTTTGGGATAAATTTAGAAAATCAAGATACATGCAAGTTGTAAGTTAAGATAAGTGAAATCAAACTCCAAGTTACAAGTCAAAAATCTCAAGTAAAACTCTAAGATACAAATAAAGTTAATTGAATTCAAACTTTAATATGCATTCAATATCAAAAAGAGTTAACTAAAGATAAAAAAGAGTTCAATACAAGTTGCAAGTTTAAGAGGAGTTAACTAAATATCTCTTCAAGAATAAATACTTTCAAAGCATGAAATATACCTTTGAATTTTCAAAAAATCAAATATGATTATATTCATAATTACCATGACATATTCTAAGGTAAATAATGTTTAGTCTCTTAAAATGATACATTAGAATTTGGTAAGTGTATTTGAAAGTTTGAAGTTTTAGTTCATGGTTGAGTTGGTAGTGGAGTTGAAGTAGGAGTGAACTAGGACTAGTAGAGACTCATCTAGAGCTTCTTGTCCTCTCTCTCTCTCTCTCTCTCTCTATATATATATATATATATATATATATATATATATATATAGAGAGAGAGAGAGAGAGAGAGAGAGAGAGAGAGAGACTCATATTTATATATGTACATTAATTTTTGAATTATTATGAGGAGATTATGATTTTGTATTACTTAAAATCTACCAAAATTTATACTACCTCACTTTTTAATTAATATTTTTTTTTCATTTTTAGGCTAGTCATGAAGTGTGTTCTTAATATTCATTGATGTAACCTAGTGAATGATTATTTTTACCTTTTTTATGTATAAATATATCAAATTTATGAATAAAATGATAATTATTCTAGGTCATATAAAGTCTTTAAGTCTTATTTCTACCTAATTTGAAAGTGAGTTCAATCATTGTTCATTCCTTTCAAGCTAGTGTGTATCTGTTAAGACCTTTATGTGAATAACTAATGCAAGACTCATTATATAAATATGAATTGAATGTATACAAGTTATTAATCTTAAAAAGTGTGTAAATTATTGGAGTAACTAACTTTAACATTGGTACATCACCCCAATTTTTATTTTTCATTTCTATTTTCAGCTTTGACATAGCTCCTTCTACATTGTCAGGATCCAACTCCTCAATAAGAGTACAATATGATTACCTTGTATAAGCAACTAAACACAGAATTATACTAGAATTAACAAGTAACTAGAATTCACAAATGACATAGAATATGAGAGAAAATACACAATCTTGTATTAATACTCATGTCAGAAGGAAATACAATGAAGATGCCACAATCTTCCATACCTCTCAGATGTACCGATCTCTTTCCCTCAAGAGTTCACTCTCCTACCAAAAATGGTCCCAACAAAAAACTCAAACACAGAGTTGTTGTTCACCTCCAACCAATTAGTAATAACACTACCAATACACAAGTACTCAAAGTACTTCAAGTAGATCTCACATAAACTTGCAACAACCTGCAACTCAAATGATCTTACTTACCATGTATAACTTCTCCCTGATCTTGAAACAACCTATAGATCACCCTGTTCTTACAATTGGAAGGATATACCTTGCCTTCCTCTATCCCTCTTGATTACAATACATGCCAATGGGTCTATAAATAGATCCCATACTAAATAATAACGTAGAATTCTAATTTATAATAATTAGACACGCAGCTCAAGACTCAAAATAGCCTTTTACATGTAAATAATCAATTCAAAAAACTAACTATTCATGCAATGAACAGTTTTAAAATTGCACAGGCGACCGATGTTGGTCGCTGTCTGACTGGAGGTGACTGACATCAGCCGACTCCTACTGATGTTGATTTCCCTTTGCACTGAAGATGACCAATGACAGTTGCACTATCAATGTTGGTATCCCTAAAACTCAGCAACCTCCTCCATGTTTGCATCAGTGAAGCTTTTATCTCCATAACCTAACAATCTCCCACTTGGAGATAAATAACTGTAATTGTACCTATACCTGTACATCATCTAGTTTATTTCCTGGCTTTGTATCCATCTTCAAGATCACTCTTGAAGACCAACCACCACAAATCTTGTGGTGTAACTCCTGTCATCCAAATCACCTACCACATCCGCATCTACAAACCCATGTAGAAAAGAACTTGACCCTGCATAACATGTGCACCTGCTACTAGTCCCTCTCAGATATCTGAGAATCCACTAAACTGCCCTCCAGTGCTTCTTTCTCATATTGGCTCCAAACTTGCTGACAACTCCCACTACTTGGGAAATCTCAAGTTTAGTACACATGTACTCAACCTCATCATGTGAATCAGGACACTGTTCATAAAACTATCCAAACATTGGTGTGCTAACTAGTTTCACATAATCATCTGGAGACAAAATCAACCTGTGACCTTCTATGTCTCTATAACACACTCATGCCAAAGAATATTGTTGCTCCCAAATTCCTCATGACACACCTCTAAACTAACTTTACATTTAGTTCGGCAACTCCCTACATTTGTGGCCCTGCAACAAGCACAACATACAGTAACAAGATAATGTAGCTAATATTATCCAACTTGGTAAAGAAAACACAATGGTTAAACCTCCATTGTCCTGCATCTAACACAAGACCATATACCCTGGCCTTCCATCTCACATGTCCATTCCCACTCTTCTTTATCCTAAAAATCCATTCATCTCTCAGTGCTTTCTTCCAGCTGGCAACTCCACCAAAAACTCCCATTTGGTTCTTCTCCAAGGAGTCACATTCCTCATCCATGCCAAGCTCCCACTGTTTCTTAGATTTTACCTACTTTGCTTCTTTAATAACTTCCTAGTTCTTGAGCCTCAGTGAGCAACAAGTAGTGTAAAGATGGGAAATGATGAATTTGAGGCTTACTTACCCTTTCAATCCTCCATATGGGCATTTGAGACTCTTTGGCAGCTTGTTGTCCACCTAAAATCCATCTCTGTGATCGATGCCAGTCACATCTCAGTCTACACCTAACCGATGTCAGTTCCATGCAACTACCTCATCACTGACATCGATTCTCTCTGATCAACGTTGATGTTTATTTGTCTGGAGTCATCAACATCAGGCTAAACATAGCCGATGTCGGTCTCTGTCTGGATGCTGACATCAGTTTTCTAATCGATGTCAGTCTCTATGTTTTACTTGTGAGTGATGACTTCTACCCGTGAGCTCCTTTTGGATCAAACCCTTGTCCATATCAACCTTGCTCTGCTTAGAATTATTTAGCCCCTTGTGTTGATCTCTGTCCATCATCTTCTCCTTGAAAACCAAGGCTTTCCTATTCTTGTCACGAACATCAGATTTCTCAAGAAACATCACTTTCTTCTTTTGTTTACAGAAATCTCGATCCATGATTTTCAAATATGAAAGCATACCCTTTGACTCAAGAACATGCATCCCCTTCTTATTCATGTGACAAAGCCTATTAAGCCACATCTTCGATTCTACAGCTTAAGTAGATAAACTAAAAGGAGAATCAGTAATACAAGTAGATAGATAAAGAGTACCTACTTTCTTACCTCTTGCTAAAACAAGTGCACCCTTGGAAACTTTCCAAGAGTCCACTGTGAGAGCTACTGTGCAACCCTCATCACCCAACTTTCCAACATAAATTAAATTCCGCTTTAGGACTGGGATATGCATGACCTCCTTCAACACCCATATGTTGCCCGTCTACAATTTCAGCTTCATTTTCCCTTTGCCAACCATTTGACAAGGCTTACCATCCCCTAAATAAATTTCTCTAAAGTCTCCCTAGACATACTCATGAAAAAATTCCCTATTTGGGGATGCATGGAAAGAGGCACCATAATCTAAAACCCAAGATTCTACTTTATCCAAGGAACATACCAGAGCATCCTATGCAACAATACCTACAACAATACCTACAACATCTAATTTTTCAGTTCCTTCTTGCTGATCTTCAACCAACTAGAAAATCTTTCTTTACATGCCCTTTCTTTCCACAATTCCAACAAATTTTCCTACTGGGCTTGGATCTAGAAATCCTACCTATCTTTGACCTTGATTTCCCTTGCTCGATATTCTCTCTTTGTCTTCCCCTTCTTTCAGTACTCAAAGCATTGCCTGATGATTCACCTGTTCTTTTCTTGTGAATTTCTTCATTCAAGATTACACTAACAACATCATCCACTTTTAAGATATTTGAAGCAGACACAGTATTACTAACTGCCATTACCAAACTATCCCAACTTTCAAGTAATGAGCATAAGATTAAGAGAGCCTTAATTTCATCATCAAAAACAATATTGACTAAAACTAACTAATTTACTAATCCATGGAAATCACTAAGATGACTATGTACCGATCCACCTTCCTGCATTTGCAAATTAAATAATTGCTTCATAAGAAATACCTTATTCAAAGCTGAGGGTTTTTCATATAAATTTTCCAAAGATTCCATCAACTCTACCATTGTCTTAGCCTGTGATAAGTTGGAAATCACAGCTGATGCAAGGCTCAACCTTATAGATCCCAGAGCCTTTCGATCAAGAACCTTCCATTCTTCATCCTTAAAATCCATGGGCTTGCATGCAACCCCACCCAATGGTAAGTACAAATATTTATGATATAAATAATCTTCTATCTACATCTTCCATGATTGATAATTCTTACCATTAAACTTCTCCATTCATAGCTTACTTTCTTCTACATTGCGATACTCCCACTCAAACAGAAACCCCTGTGAGTGACCTGTAATCAACAAACACTAACCAAATTTGATACAACCTGTTAGTAACCCAACCTGAAGCTCTGATACCACTTATCAAGATCCAACTCCTCAATAAGAGTACAATATGATTACCTTGTATAAGCAACTAAACACATAATTATACCAGAATTAACAAGTAACTGGAATTCACAAATGACACAGAATATGAGAGACAATACACAATCTTGTATTAATACTCATGTCAGAAGGAAATATAATGAAGATGCCAAAATCTTCCACACCTCTCAGATGTACAGATCTCTTTCCCTTAAGAGTTCACTCTCCTACCAAAAATAGTCCCAACACACAACTCAAACATAGAGTTGTTGTTCACCTCCAACCAGTTAGTAATAACACTGCCAGTACACAAGTACTCAGAGTACTTCAAGTAGATCTCCCATGAACTTGCAACAACCTACAACTCAAATGATCTTACTTACCATGTAGAACTTCTCCTTGATCTTGAAACAACCTGCAGATCACCCTGTTCTTACAATTAGAAGGATCTACCTTGCCTTCCTCTATTGCTCTTGATTACAATACATGCCAATGGGTCTATAAATAGATCCCATACTAAAAAACAACTTATATTTATAATTTAAAATAATTAGACACGCAGCTCAAGACTCAAAATATCCTTTTATATGCAAACAATCGGTTCAACAAACTAACTGTTTGTGTAATGAACAATTCTAGAACCGCACAGGCGACCGATGTCAATCATTGTCTGACTGGAGGTGATCAACATCAGCCGACTCCTACCGATGTCGACTTCTCTTTACACTGAATATGACTGATGTCAGTTGCATTATCGATGTCGGTATCCCTAGAACTCATCAACCTCCTCCATGTCTGCATCAGTGAAGCTTTTAGCTCCACAACCTAACATACACTTTTTCAAGTTAAGAAAGTATAAAATTAGAGATTTTAATGAGAATTAGGTGAGTTTAACAAATTAAACCATCCATTAATCTAGATATTATATCCAATTCAAGTTACCACACCTTGGATAGTTTTCATTGTGTTAATGGAAGTGAGAATAGGCACACATTCTTAGCAGAGTGCACTTTGGAGTGATAATAGTTAATGGTATACTTGGTGGGACATAGATTGAAGATTAAAAATACATTTGAAATGGTAATAAGTATTATTTCCATGTATAAAGTCACTAAAAATTAATAAGTCTCACCACAAGAAATCAAAAGTTTTAGTTTAAGGTTGATTTGGTAGTGGAGTTGAAGCAAGAGTGAACTAGGACTAGCAGAGACTCATTTGGAGCTTCCTATCTTATTTGTCTCTTATTCCTTTCTATAAATACATTAATTTTTGAATGATTATGAGGATATTACGATTTTCAATTATTTAAAATATACCAAAATATGTACTACCTCACCTTTGAATCAATAAAGATATTTATTTTTCTCCATTTTTAGGTTGGTCATGAAGTGTGTTCTTAATAGTCATTGATGTAACTTAGTGAATGATTATTTTTCCTATGTTTATGTCTAAATATATCACCTTTATTTAAAAAATGATAATTGTTTTAGGTTATATAAATTATCTAATTATTATTTATACTTAATATTGAATTGAATTCAATCAGTGTTCATTCTTTTCAAGCTAGTGTGAGTGTTTGTCATGACCTTTGTGCACTTCTTAGTAGGGTTCACTTTTGACTGATAACAGTTACTGACACACCTAGTGGGACATAGATTGAAACTTAAAAAAGATATTTAAATTAATAATAAGTACTAGTTTCATGACTAAAGTCATTAAAAATCAACATGGTTCCCCCCAAAAAAATAGAAGTTTTAGTTCAAGGTTGATTTGGTAGTGGAGTTGAAGTATGAGTGAACTAAGACTAGTAGGGACTCATCTAGAGATTATTTTATTCTCTCTCTCTCTTCTTTTTTTTTATATGTACATTCATTTTTGAATGATCATAAGGATATTTTACTTTTGGATTAATAAAAATCTACCAAAATTTATACTACCTCACCTTTGAAGCATTAAAGAGCTTATTTTTCCTCCATTTTCAGGTTGCTCATGAAGTGTGTTCTTGATATTCATTGATGTAACTTAGTGAATGATTATTTTTCCTATGTTTATATCTAAATATATCATATTTATGGATCAAATGAGAATTATTGAAGGTAATATAAAGTGTCTAAGTCTAATTTATACCTAGTCTAGAAGTGAATTCAATCATTGTATATTACTTTCAAGCTAGTGTGAGTGCCTATTAAGAACTTTATGTGAATTACTATTTCAAGAGTCATTGTATGAAGAGTGTAATCATGTTAAAAATCACCCCAAGTGTGTAGTTGAGGTTAATCATGTTTCAATTAAAGTGAAATAACTATATAAGGTTGATTTTGAAGAAGAAAAAGATGTCATTATCAACATACAGTTTCCTCTATTCCATTCTCTCATGGATGCCATCAATTTTGTTAGTCACATGATCTTGTTGAATAAGGGTAATTCACACTACAACTTAATGGTTTTGTATAAGACTAAATTTAGTTGTTAAATTAGGTTAGTAAAGGTTAGATTATTAGTGTTAGATTTAATTTTCCTCTAAGTGATATTATGCATATTTTTGGTAGTTTTAATTTACACTTTCTTCTAAGTTCTATTTTTCACATTTTTTAGTTGATAGTTTCTTCTATTTTTTATTCAATAAATGCCTATGCACAAGTGTTGTACTTAATGGAATTCTAAGTTTTAGAGTTACTTGAAAATTTATTTTCAATTTCATATTTTGTGATATTTTTATGACTCCATAACCCAATGGATAGAGATAATGGTATTGAGTTTTTAGTAGGTAAATATCTCAATAAAGTCACCAAGAATATTGATAATTTTACTACCATTGGTCAAAATTATTTATGTGTAGCTTTTAAAGAAGAATCCATTCATGGAGTGAAGATTATAATAATAATAATAATAATAATAATAATAATAATAATAATAATAATAAAAACTTAATTATTCCAAAACCATTCTTAGGAAAAACTCATAAGTCCAAATTTTGATAGAGGTTATTTTATTCCTCAAACTAGTTTCTACTTGCAAGCTAGTGAAGGCAATTTTCAAATACTCGATACATAAAGGTGAAGAATAGTTGGTTAAAAATTTATTAGAGGAGTTTTGTGTCCATATTAAATAAATATTATATTAAATTATTTAAATATATATTGGTTTAACTTTATGAATAATTTTTAAGAAAAATAGGTGTTTTAAAACCCTTCTTAGACCCTAGTGACTTATTTTTAAGATATAAAATTTCATTTTTTATTTCCTTATTTAAAAATAATATTTGTGTATATTATGTTTAATAAATTAAATTATTACATGTTAATAAAAAAAATAGGAAATTTTTTTAAGAAACACTAAGGTATAGGTATCAAGTTTTTAAGCAAGCAAGAGACATAGTCAGAAAAAGTAATTTTTTAGATGTTTAAGAGATTGTTTGAGAACATAAAATAGTTGGAATGATGATATGGGTTATAAATGGTAATAAATAAAAAATAATTAAGTATTTATTATTCATTAAATTAAATTAAATAACATATACCTATAGACATTCAAAAATGAAATTGTGCAAATTAGTCAACACCAAAAAGTGCATATTTTGAGTTTTATTGAATGAAATCTCATAAAATTTGACATGGAAAATTGTTTTCATATAATTGAAGTTTTAAAATTGGTTTCATGTCAATAATATAATTTATTTTATATAAAATTATAAAACATATGTCTGCCCCTTTTTGGCTAAATTTAAAAAAAGTTAAGTCAACAACAAGAGCCTTCAGTTTGGAGTTCAAAACATGCAAAAGTAGATAGGTTGAGCTCAAATATTAATTAATATTTTAAGAAATGTTTTAATTAAATATATCCCTTATAATTTTAACATGTAATCTCTCTCCTATTTCACACCCTTTTGGGTTAAATTTAGAAAGTCAAGATGCATGCAAGTTGTAAGTCAAGATAAGTGAAGTCAAACTCTAAGTTGTAAGTTAAGAAGCTCAATTAAAAATCCAAGATAAAAATAATTATAAATAAATTAAATATTTAATATGAATTAAATATAAAAATTATTTAACTTAAGATCAAAAAGATTTTAATACAAGTTACAAGTTCAAGAGGAGATAATTTAAGATTTCTTCAAGACTGAAGACTTTCAAAACATGCAAGAGACCTTTGAATTTTCAAAAAATAAAATAATATTATATACATAATCACCATGCCATATTAAAATTTAAATAATATTTATAATCTTAAAATTATACATTATAAATTGGAAGTGTGTTTGAAGGTTTGAAGTTTTAATTCAAGGTTGAGTTGGTAGTGGAGTTGAAGTAGGAGTGAACTAGGATTAGTAGGGACTCATATGGAGCTTCTCTCTCTCTCTCTCTCTCTCTCTCTCTCTCTCTCTCTCTCTCTCTCTCTCTCTCTCTCTCTCTCTCTCTCTCTCTCTCTCTCTCTCTGTCATTCCTTTATACATTTAAATTAAATTTTTAATTATTATGAGTATATTATGATTTTATATTACTAAAAATCAGCCAAAATTTGTATTATATCACCTTGGAATTAATAACGAGTAGAATTTTCTTCCATTTTTAGGCTGGTCATGAAGTGTGTTCTTAATATTCATGAATGTAACTTAGTGAATTATTGTTTTTAATATGTTTATATATTACTATATAAACTTTATTAATAAAATTAGGACTATTTTATGTCATATAAAATGTTTAATTCTAATTTTTACCTAATCTAGAAGTGAATTCAATCATTGTTCATTTCTTCTAAGCTAGTGTGAGTGTCTGTTAAGACCTTTAGGTGAATTAATAATGCAAGAGTCATTGTATTAACATGAAGTGAAGGTGTGAAAGTTATTAATATTAAAAATTGTGTAAATTATATCCATAATTGACTTGAACATTGGTGCATCAGCCCAATTTTCTATTTTCATTTCTATTTCCAACTTTAGCATAGCTCCTTCTATCCTTTGCTTAGTCAAGAAAACACATTATTAGAGAGTTTATAAATAATTAGATGAGTGTACCAAATTTAAATAGACATTAATTTATATATTATTTCTAATACAAGGTTTTAAACCCTAGATAGTTTCCATTATATCAACAAAAGTAAGAACACATGCACATTATAAACAAGGTCCACTTTTGAGTGATAACAATAAAGAAACATATTTGTTAAATTTTTTTGGAGTCAATAAATATCCCCCTTATTCAATATTTTTTAATGATATAGGTGAATGGGTTAGTTTTAAATATATTTGTAATAATGTATATATAAAAAACTTCATTCCATAGGAAATTTTTCCTCTTCCTATATGGAAGTTTTTAGACCTTGGTTATGAAAGATTCACTAGGGTATTTTTTTATAAAAAGACATGCTTGATTATTATAATTATGGATTTAATTTATTTTTCATGGGATAATTATAATTCTTTTTTTTTAAAAAATTTAATCTTGGTTTTCCAATGGAACATGTTATTATTATTTTAAATATAAGTTGTGGAATATTTTCATTTTAAGTCACATAAGTTGTAGTAGGATACATACACTTTTTAAGAGGTCGCTTTCACATTGGACTATATAGTTATAATATGTAAAGGTATACATAATTTTGATATATAATATTCCAATAATTTTATTTATTATTACTATTATAATGTAACTCTATGGTGCTTAAGTGGTTTTTGTGCTTAAGTTCATTCACCCTTCATTTACCTACTAGGTTACAACTCTGGATAAGACATTTTTCGTAAATTTTATATACTTTTTAATAATTTTTTCACATATTTTTATGATATAAATGAAATGTGTGAGGGAAAACTAAGCCCTATTTTACCAATAAAAAATACCAAAATATTTTGAATAAAATTTTGAAAAATATGAGTCATGGCACATTGATAAGTCACTTCACATTTTTAAAGTCAAAATGAATATTATAATATCAATATATGCCAAATATGGTATTAAATGTGAGTTTATGATTATTTTAAAGAGTAATATTACTTTTATTATATATCAATAAAACATATATGAGAGAACAAAACTCATAACCAATTATAGAATTAATAATGACATCAATTGAGGATAGAACAAATTGTCCTTGGGACATGCTAAATTTATATTGTGAAAGTTGATAGTTATTTGAAACACCATGGTGACTTTATTTTTCATGAGGATTATGATATATTACCATTCAAATTAATCTAATATATTTATGGAGATAGCATCAAGGATCATGATAATTTATTTATGAAAATTTTTGGAGACTTCCTTGGAGTTATTTTGTTATTTTTCTAGATGGGATTGGGTAAGTGACATTATTATTAAAAATTATTATAGGTTAAAATTCAATTTTTTCCTCATATGACTACTTTAATTATTTATTATAATTTTCAAGGACTATTATATCATTTTATTTCTCTTAATTATTAAGAAGAGAAGAGATAAGGACAAGATGAGGATCATTAGTTGGTCCTAATCTAAACTCCATAGTTACTTGAATTACCATTGAGTTTCCATCTTATATTTTATATGGTGTAGGAGGTAAGATATAACAAGGTCACTTTTTGGATTGATACCAATGATAACATTGTGAAAATAAGGAGTGTTTTGAGAATGTCTAAGGTTTTGATGTTAGTAAAGAAGATGAGGCTCCCTTAAATGAAGAATTTTTAAATAAGATTCATCATTAGGTAGAGTGGGTAAAGTAACATAATATTTTACATCAACTTTAAGAAAAAACATATTTATTACATTTTTATCATATTATATATGAATCTATCTCATAGGTAGTATAATTTGCATTTTAAGTAATATTTAGATGTGTAAGAGATGTATTTTTATTTATAATTGATATCATCATCACATGAATTTTTTTTGTTTTTATATCCAACAATGTATTATTTTTATGTTTTATTGTTTACATCATTAGTCACGTTGATGATATTTAATTTTTTGTCATTTTTTAAACATCATCAATTAAACTGTTGAGGTCTAATTTTACTATTATGTGTTGAACTTCATCAACTAGGATGATGAATTTTAAACATGGTATCTAATTATAAACATTATCAACATGGTCAATGATGTCAGAACTATTGTGATAAAACTAAACATCTTCAACTGTGTCAAATATGTATAATTTTTATAACTTTTTTAAATTGATTTTTAAAAGTGATTGTTACTAATGTTTTGAGGAAAAATGTGATATCTATTGAATCACCCATCTATAAATTTAGAAGAATAGATTCGTAAAAGGTACAAAAACTTCTATATCATCACCTTCTTTAACTTCACTTGAACTAAATTGGTGACCAACTTCACAATAAAGGTGTATTAAGTTGATATCTGAATTAAAATAATGTATTTTAGTGAGGTCATTTTGATAATTAAACACGTCCAACTATATTTATTGAGCTTTATAATTGATATTTTCTTCACCATAATATAATGAATATTTTCATGCTTGGTCAAGATATTTTCAATTGTTATTAGAAGTATCCTTAGTAGACACACCAATTTGACTAAAATATCAAGGATATGATAATACTAGTTATTGAAAGAGTTTAGAATCCTCGTTTTCATTACATTAAAATAATTATTAATTATATGAAGCTTCAATGGAATTTTAATGGGGTGGTTTTTCATTATAATCATTGATATATAGGTAGAAGATATGGTGGAATCAATTTTAAGATATATTACAATAAGTGAGTTACATTGAAATTATTTTATATCTCATTAGGTTCATCATCATTGAAGTATATAAGAGTGAATTTTGCATCAAGATGCATGTTTATTAACTTAGGTAAAATAGTGTACATGATAGTGTTTTTAGTAGTAATGAAAAATTATTTATTAGGATTATTTATTTTTAGATCACATGGATTAGGATCAATTTCATGTTTATAATGGACACTATTGTGGATAAAATTTAGGCATTAGCTAATAGAAAAATAAAATAATCTCATATAGCGAGTCCAAGGGTGGCCTAAAAATAGGTTGTAATAAAGTGAAAGGTCAATCTAAATGAGGACAATGCATATCGTTTTGGGTCCTTTAAGAGGAAGCCAAGTGCATCCAAGAGGCTTTTGATTTTTCTTATTAAATCCATAGAAGTTAAATGTTTTTTATTGAGGTGTTTTATGTAAAATCCTAAGGATTTGACTAACTATAGGGAATTTATAATAATTATTAAACCCTAATCCATAAAAAAATCATTTAAGCATCATTGATCGTGACACTAATGAAGATAGGTGGATCACTAGCTTGTAAGTGGATTTCATCATTTTCAATTTCATACATTGAAAACTCCATAAAGAGCTTGTTATTTGGTTGAGGATGATATATCATTGTAGTGGAATGTACTTAGATATGAGTTGAACCATAAGGAATTTGATTATTATTTTTTTTTGCTTGGTTATGGTAATTATTTTATATCTTAAAAATTTTGCTTGAAAATTTTGTTATGGTAGGGTGATGTTCTCAAGAATTTTATTATACATTTTTTAAGGCATAGTGTTAAGTTCTTATATAAACTATATTTATATTATTTTTTTAAGAAAAAATAATTATATTTAGGTTGATAACTATAATTATTTTTGGGTTATTATAATAGGATGATATTTTTCCTTAGGCTAAGACTCCATTGGTGGTATGGGTGAATCATTAGATGTTTTATTGGTAGTTGTGCTATAATTTGTTATATATTTGAGATTGAAGTCTTCTTTAGAAATATAATAATCCTTGGTGATAATATATTTATGATCAGGTTTAATTTGGTGGTTAACATTTTCCACATTAACATAATGAGAGTTTATCTACTATTTATCATATCTTCTATCAATTTCAACTACAAATGTATTCATAGGAGTGGTATTAGGATTATAAATTTATGGATAGTTATTTTGATATTTTTAATCTTATGATGATATTTGGATTTATTAGATTGATTTGAGTCTATTTGATTTGATTGTACTTTAGAGGCTTTAACATATTATTTATAACACTCTTTCAATATATATGTTGATGATCAGAATCAAACCACAAATTAAACTTGATGCGATGGTATGCATGACCCAAAATATTTAATCCAAAAGGGTAGTGTTAGTTAATTTTTGGCTACCATAGACTAGTTCAACAAAAAAAACTTGTCTTGTCAAGACCTCACTTTGGTTTTCAAGCTTGAAAATCCTTCATAAGGTATGTTTAGCATATTTTATGGTATTTTTGAAAAGTTTAAGGTAAATGTGTTTTTAGTATCATTTTTTTATAGTCATGAATTACCTTGGTCAAGTAGATTTAAAAGTGTCAAAGGGTTTAAAGGTCATTTTTGAGTCATATAGTCCATGTAAAAGTCATTTTGTGTTCCTATGATTCATACAAGTGTTCCAAAAGAAGTCAAAAATCTTGTTATAATTTTGAAACTAATTTTGAAAAGATTTTTTAATCACTTGTAATGTTTCAAGAAGGAATATGGTAAGTAATGATAGGTTTTTAATAGATGGAGGTGGTTGACACATCACCACATGTCTATATAGGCATGAGAGAGCTCTAAGAACAATTGTCATTCTAGTTCCATCAATTTCAAAATAGAACATGATAGTTCTCAATCAAAAGGTGTAGTTTTCAAGAAGTCCATATAGGTTACAGAGTAAATATCACTTCTAGAAAATATTATAGATTCTTAAAATATGCATATGTAAAAATTCAAGGATTAATGAAGTTTTAAACTTAATAAGATAAAAAAATTATTCATTTTTCCTATCGCTCTCCTTGGTAACTCCATAAGGTAGTTCAGTTTTTAGTTGGTATGAGTAAGAGAGAGAAATTTGGATACTCATATCTTATCCATAGGAGGTTACCCTAATGCCTATACAATATTTGGAATTGGTTTCTTGGTTGATCCCCTTAACTTTATGAATAATCATTAAGAAGTTAAGGGGCAAAAAATGAACTTCAATTCCCACCTAGGTTGGTTTTCCTCAAGTGTAGAGTCCTGGAGTCAGGCCAGTGAATGAAAATAAGTATGTATGGTATATTTCACTCTATTATAAACCTAAAATATCATTTCTATCCATGATCATGTTTTTTACAGGGTCAAATGGCTTGGTTTTGGTAGTTGAAACATGACAATCCTATGTGTAAGGAGTTTCAAGTTGTCTTGTGTATGAAATGAATCAAATAAACTTCTCAATAATGAGTTTAAGATATGAAGGGTCTCTCATGCTCATAAAAATAATAAATTGTTGAGAATTTTCAATATAAAAGGTTATAATTCCTCCTTAAGAACCCTCCAAAAGAGTACTAGAGCCTATAGGTCTGCAAACATGTATGTCACCATTAACATCAAAATCTTGTCTTACTAACCTTAGTTTCATCCTAATAATACTTCATGAGGTATATTTACGTATATTAAATAATATTATCATATCAAACTCTATTCCATCTTGAAATTCAAATGGATGGTTTACTTGGATAAGACTATGTAAGTCCAAAAGAGATCAAATCAAGTTTAAATCCTCAAGAAGACCACTAACAATCTCAATACATACTATGTGAGTGAATAAAAATTATAAATCACTCCCACTCATGAATATGTGGTAATGAGTTCCAAATTTTAATATTTTCATGTCAAGGTTAAAATATCAAAGTTGAGGTGAAACTTTCATGTCAAAGGAAAGTATGTAGACTATGAGTTTTTCATCAGTGATAGGCTTTCAGAAACTCTTAAACACTAAATTTGACACTAAAATGACTACCTAAAGCTTGAAAATAATTTAAAAATTTTAATATGGTATTATAACTCTTTTACATTGCTCTCAAGATCATATGAAGGCCCCAAACATAAATTTACACCTATAATTCCACTCATGACAATCTCAAGGTGGACTGCCTATAACCTCAAGAGGATTATGTGTGATTTGATAAATTTTTGAGATTTAAGATATGGATTGAATTCATGGATATAATTACAAATAATTTGATTGATATTGCTAAAATGTTAATTGGTGACTAATTAATCTTGACTAGAGGTGGAAAGGGAAGAAAATTGAGCTAGGCTTAGAAGCCTAAATCACCACCTACAAGTTTGATTGTATGAAGATAAATAAACCTACAGGTTTAAGTTCTATTGAGATTTTAATATGTTAGTATGAAACCAAGATATAATATTTACATTGGAGAGACTAAGATATAATTAAATAAATAGTCTCAAATCCTAATATCCAAAAAAACTAGATTATGCACCTTTAGGCCCAATAGGGAATCTACATGTATGTTTGAAATGTACAAATCCAATATGAAATATTGCATGGAAATTGGGTTTTATAATATTATTATAAATATAAGGATCATGGTTAAGTTAATTTTAGTGATGAACATACCTATACTGAATTCAAGTGTTAAGGAACAAGCCTCTAGGGTTAAGTTTGTCAATTGACCTACAAACCCTATTAGCATTAAATCGAGTTAAAGATATTTATTTTAAGGTTAATTTAAATTTTAAATAATTTATATATAATATAAAAATTTTACCATACCTATGGGGAACATTTATAGCTAATTAAATGTTATTTTGAAGCTTTAAAGGCCTAAAAGACCTTTCTCAATCTGCACACAATTTGCCTAACCCAAGAAACATCTTCTTCTACTTGAATTTTATGGAGGAGATGCATGGGAGCATAATATAATATGGAATTTTATGGGTTTTTTTCTAATCATACTCTATGGAGTTAGTTTATTTTTAAGGACCTTACCTTTATTAACCATTGTTAAGATGGTAGACACCTAAAATCATTGCTAAACCTCTCTAGAAGGCCTGATGAGAGAGAATATGAGTAAAATGACTTAAATTGGATTATTTTTTATTTTAAATCTTTATAATAATATTAATATCTCCCATTTAAACCTAAAAACACATTTGGTGTCATGTGTAAAGTTAAAATAATATGGCAATAGGCGTAAAATAACAGTTGTAGACCTTTTGTGTAAGGATTTGAATGTATAAAATCACCAATATAAATTGAAAAAACATGTGGAGAATGGTTATAAGTATAAAATTATTATATAGGTCACAATATATGTGTACATGAGTATTTAACAAGTTATATGTCCTTAAGACAAGTAAAGATGACTAGTGTTATCTTGTTGACATGAGAGAAGCCTAATTACAGACCTATGGATTGCTATTGGAGAGATTCACTTTAGTATACCTAGTTATATTGTGATGTTTTAGGCCTAAAAAAACCATAATAAAGCATTGTAACATATTAATTTATTTATAAATCCATCTAGTTACCTTTCAAGCTTGAGCATGCATCTAAACTAAGGTTTTGGTCATTGTATTCGTTCACCCATCTGTACAAGGTTTCAAATCCTAAAATTTGGCCTAAACAATTATTAGTAGGTCTCAAAATAGAATCCAAAATTTCATTGAGTTTTCACACATGTAATATATATGCATATACAAATCTCAATTTATCAGGCCTAGAGAACTAATTAAGGGCTAATGGAAAGAAGAAACTAGTGGATCAAGTACACTTGTATTTAGTATTTGATCATGAAATTTTTCACAAATTAGGAAGATCCAAATGGGTGATAAAATATGTATTTTATTTTCTAAGATAATTTTTATAAGATTATAGATAAGGAACTTTATATGTTTAAGGGCTATAAGGAAATGAAGACAAATATGAGCCTTAGGTATGAAATGGAGTGTTGTAGAGTGTACGAGGCACTCAATGGGGTAAATACAAGGTTTTTAAGGTAGAGAGAATTTATTCATGTATAATGGTTACATTATTTAAGTTAGAGACAATATTTGAGACATTTGGGCCAAAGAGAGATAGTGAATATTGTGAACATTTGAGGATAAAAAAGGATGTTTACAAAAATTACAGAAGAATGGCATGGAAGATACAAAAAGGTATAACCAAGAATGACACATGGTAGGACATAAAATATTAACTCCTTTTAATAAAACATTTTTATTCCAATGAATGGGTTGATGAGTCATCCAAGAAGACTTTGAGTTACTCTACCCCACATTTATGAAAGAATAAAACATATCAATTGTACACATGCTGATAAAACACTTCATAACTTCCTAGTTACATATTCTTCTTGATTGTAACTTGTTTATTTTTTAATTACATTTGTCATAGGTATCTCCAACATTATATTTTTCACTATATTTCATTCTTATATATATATACAACCTTGTTTGGGACTAGAAAGTGTCCTCACATTGGTTATGGAAAATCCCTACCAAAATTAAGTCTTGTAATTGCCTATTGCAATCAATTCAACCTAGATATTAATATATTAATTTTGAATATATTGATATTGAATAGGTTGTTTTGATGAATTCTTAGTGATAGTAAGTGTGATTCTTTGCATGTGTCCTTCTTATTGACAACTCTATGTAAGTTTGTCTTCTTTCACAAGTCATATGGAGTGGTATACATGGTTTGCTTAGTTGGAAAAATGATAAGCAATTAGTGTATACTTTTAGTACCTATTGGATAATCATATTAATATTACAATATTCATAGTCTTCATATTGAATCACTAGTGTGATAGGGACTATCTTGAAATGGTATAATAAGATTGTAGCTTAGTATTTCATAGTGTATTCTTTAGAAAGCTAAGGGAGTTATGTTTCATGCATCACCTCCAAGTTTCCTTGTTAGTTTTATCTTTCATATTTCCCTTTTATAATCCAACAAAGTAGTATAATTATTAATGTAGGTGCTTTACTTGGGATTTAACCCAAAATCTAGAGGTTTGGTCCACTTAGAGGTCACCCAAAACCTAGGACCAATCCCATTGCATATCTGAAGTAATAGAGTTTGACTACGACTTCTCAAGGGTGAAAATTTGTGCTATAATAGTTTTTTCATGCTCAGTGGGATACAATTGGGAAGAGATTGTCCAAGATTGATTTTGGTCTTAGAAAAAGTGTAGTTGTAACTCTTGGTTGTTGACTAATGAGCCAATTTTCATGCCAAAGGTGATTACAAGATAATAATAAAAAGGTATACCTTTTGAATTTGTTGAATTACCTTTATATTTAGTAAAAATAAATATATTCCCTCATACTCTACCCTATACCAAGTTACCTAGAAGAAAATTTTATTTCCCCTTTATTCCAAGTCTTCCTAAGGTTGGTAGGATGGCTATAAATATACCCTTTGTTTATTTAAATGGTGTTTCTACATTAAAACTTTTACAATATGATGAAATACCTATGGATTCTCTCAATAATGTCTATAATTTTAGGTGAGAAACTACTATTTCTCTAATTTAACACATTACGGGCATGACAAATTTCTACAATATCCATAATATAACATAAAAAATGTGTCCATTAGGTTATTGGAAATAAATTTTAAAGGATAGGATTTGGATTGGTATATAACCTTATCTCCTAATTCCATTTATTCATGGGATGACTTGGGAGAGGAATTGAGTAAGATATTTGAAGATAAGAGTGATCATTTATCCTTGGCTAAGCAATTGACCACCATGAAGAGAGACCCTCAAGAATTCATGCAAGACTTCAATGCTAGGTTCTAAAATACATGGTATATGATCCCAATTATTATAAGACACACTCAAAGTTATGAATTCTTATATTATCTCAAGGATTTGACTAGTGATATAGATATGATGATTCAATCTATGGGTGCGAATACTTTACTAGATGCATATGAAATTACTATTAAAGATAATAACAATTTTATCTAAGATAAAAATATATATTATAAGTCCCCCTATGACATTATTTCATAACATTTAGTCTTGTAATACAACTCTTTCTCCCATTCCTACCATAATCAGTCATGAGTTGGCTGCCCCTAGTCAAGCAAGTAAGTCAATTGATGTGGAAGGGATACTTAACAATATCATAAAAAAATTCATGTAAATGGAGAGTAAAAAAAGTTAGTTTAATATTCCTTATAAATATCCAGACTAATCTCATCAGCCCTATCAATCAAATAGGAAACCCTTCAAAGGGAATGCTTAAGGATAAGTCCATATTAGTAATGTTAGACAACACATCAATTATAACCCAAATGTTGTCTCCACTTCAAAATATTTATTACCCACCCAAAATAATATAATTCAAGATAAATATTGGCCTTATAAATTTTATACATCTCATGATAAATATATCAATCAAGATGGAGTGTTTAACGAAGCTTGTGTGGCATAAGATAGAACAATACCTTCTCTAACACAAAAAAAATTCATATCATGTTATGGTTGTTGGATATCAAGTTCAATCAGGTTATACACTTGATAACTTATAAGAAGAGGAATATTGTGAAGTGAAACAAGTGGTAAGCATAAGTAGGGTGGTAGATATTTTTATTACAACTAACACTATGTCTAAAAATAGGGTTGTTAAGGATGGACAAGAGAGTGTAAAATGTCTAGTTACAATTCCCTCTATGACTCAAGGGATAAGAGAGGCTAATGTAGCTTCTAAGGTTAAATAATATCAAAAAAATATTAATTATAAAAGTATCTTTATAAACCAAATCAAGCAAGCCCAAGGTGATGTCATAGCTCTTAGAGGACAACCAAAGATTATTTCTCCTTCTCTTAACATAGTAGATCAAATGAAAAAGGTTCATGTAAGTATGCCTATGTGGGATACCTTGTATATTACTTGGAAAAGGGATATGATACAAGAGGAGATATCTAAGCTTATATAAAAACCAAGAGCATAAAAAATAGGTATTATTATATTCACAAACATATCTAAGCCTAGTGAGTCACAATAAGGTAAAGTGGATGAGCCTAATCCATTTTATTTTTTAGTGATAATTGGTGACTATTTGGTGTGTAATTTTATGAAATAAAATGGGGATATAAAATCAATTATTCCAAATTAAATATAAGATACTTTAGGCCACAAATATGATCCTAATATCATAGGTGTGTTATAGCTAGATGGTTTAACCACTAAGATAGTTGGTGTTATCAAAAGTTTGAACTTAACTCTTCATGCTTGCCCTAAATTATCCATTTTTAAAGATGTGTTTGATGTGTTTGAAGAAGTTAAAGTCATACCCTCTCTCTAATCTTGATGATGATAGTAATGGTTTGTGGAATTTTTTTTTTATGTTTCAATAAGCAAGAATGGAAGAGGTATAGGCATTATGCTTATTTCTCCATAAAATGAAAGGTATTATTCTACCATCATATTTTAGTTTAGTTGTAATGAATTTTAATGTGAAGATCTTATATATGGGATTTAATTTACAATAAAGAAAGGAGTAAAGAAATTACAAGCCATTACTGATAGTGAACTAGTTATCCACCAAGTAAGAGGTAACAATGTTTCTAAGAACACATTGTTGGAGTCCTACAAGCATAGAGTGAAAGATATTATTGAATATTTTGAGGCTTTTAACATAAAATCATTCCCAAGGGAAGATAAACAACATGATTATAGGTTGGCATTAATTGGAGCACAATTTGAGATCCCCAATGATGTCAAGAATTCAAATACTTAGCCATACATCATGGTAGTTGTAAGGCCATCAATACTATTTAATGATGTCAATTGTCAAGTATTTTAAAGTGATAAAAAAATAACATGTTTTATCCATCAAGAGGATAGATTTTATTGTAAAATTTATGCCAATTTGTACCACCAATATGGGGACCAAATTGTATAATTAAGGTCTAATAAACTTCCTAAATGTCTAGTTACTCTTGAGAATATATTCAATGAAAGTGACCAAATGAAAAGAGATAAATTCAGCATGTATACAAAATATTAACATCAATAAAGTGGCCATATTCATATATAAACTCCTAAATATTGGAAAGGTATGTACTTCAGCTGAGAGTGATGTGTTTATTGAGTTATGAAGAGAATTTTATGATGTCTTTGCTTAGGATTATAATTATCTCAAGGATTTTGACCCCTCATTTGCTCAACACATTATATAACTTTATTACAATGATAATTATGTAAGGAAAATTAAAAGGCCCATCAATCTTGAATTGGAAGTGCTAATGAGAAAATAGATCATCAAGTTGATAGAATCAAAAATTATTTTTCCTATCAATCACTCTTCATGGGTTGCCAACTTAGTTCCTATGAGAAATAAGAGTGGTGAGATTAGGTTATGTGTGAATTATAGAGATTGAATAGGGTGTCATTTAAGTATCACTATCATTTAACTTATATGGAACAAATTCTTCAAGTAGTGGAAAGTTCTCAACATTTATCTCTTTTAAATGGCTATTTAGATTACAACCAAGTGTTGGTGAAAGAAGAAGATCAATATAGGATGGAATTCACTACTAAATGGGTCACATATGCCTATAATAGAATTATATTTGTATTTTAAATTGTAGGTTACACATTAAAAATGACCATGGATATGGATTTCCAAGGTTTGAGTAATGATATGGTACTAATATACCTAGGTGACATAATAGTTTTCTCTAAGAATACTAGTGACCACTTGAATAATCTAAGGATAATATTTGAAAGGTGAAAGTAATATGGGGTTCCTATCAATAATAATAAGTTTTTTTTTATATTAATGAGGGTAAACTACTTGGCCATATTATTTCCAAGGATGGGTTTTCTATAGACCCTAATAGGGTGAGTGCCATACTAGTTTTGTCATTTCCCAAACATAAGAAATATTTTCAAAATTTTATTGGGAAAAACAATTTTTTTAGGAGGTTCATACTTGGTTTTGTAAATATTTTGAGACATATAATAACTATTTAAAAAAATCACCAAGCATTTTTTTGGACCAATGAAGGGAGGCAAGTTTTGAGGCCATCAAATAAGCTATTGCTCAAGCACCCACACTAATCAATCCCAATTTATCCAAAAAATTATTATTATATGATTTTTTTTACATTAAAACCATATATTATATGTTAATTTAGTATAATAATGTAGGATTTGAACATCCTATAGCCTTTTTAGTTAAGGGTTAGAAGGCTATGAAGAAAGGTACACATATGTTGAAAAACAAGTATTGGCAATTATAAAAATCATTAATAAGTTTAGGCATATGGTGTGCATAAAAAAATAAATTTAATGGTAACCCACCCAATTTTAATATAATTCCTCTTGAATAAGGACTTGAATGAGAAATGAGATGTATGGATAACTAAGGTGATGGAGTATGATGTTGAGATCAAGGTCAATAAGATAGTAAGAGGGAGAGGGTTGTGTGAACACATAGCATCCAATATTCAAGAAAAATAAAGATTATTTTGGAATATAAATATGGTCCTAGTACAGCTATAACTTCATATTCTCCAATTTGGACATAATAAATGGTAAGGTTCCTTAAAATAGGTGAGTATCTTATGGGTTTAGATCAAGAAAAAAGGAGATATTTTAGATTGTAAGCAATACCTTATGTTATTATGAACGGAATTATTTTTAGGAAATAAATCAATGGGATGTTTCTAATATGTCATTTAAATAGACTAGGTTGATAAAATTCTAGAACAATTCCATGATGGACTAACTAGAGGTCACTTTTCACCTAAAACTATATCTGTAAAAATAATGAGAATTGGTTACTATTAGCCTATCCTATTAAAGGATTTATATGATTTTTTAGGAAATTTAAAAAGTGTAAATTATTTTTAGGAAAAAATAGACTTTCATCTCTTCCACTTAATCCTATTTATGTGGAATATCCATTCATGCAGTTGGGACTTGACTTCATTGGAATGATCAATCCTTCATCTAGTGCAGGCCACAAATGGGTGCTAATAGTTACCTAATATTTCACAAGGTGGGTAGAAGAAGTGGCCCTAAAATAAGATAATGATATTTAGTTCTTAACTTATATGATATCATAGTGACAAGGTTTGAGGTGCCTAAAACAATAATTTCTAATAATTTCATGGATTTTAGTGGTGTAAGAATAATGGAATGGGATCTCCAATATGGTATCTACTTAAGTACTTATTCTAACTACTACCCCCAAGGTAATGCGATAGATAATTACACTAATAAAAAATTGATCATAATTATAAAGAGGACAATAGAAGATAATCAAAGGACTTGGTACACTAAATTGAAGATAGCCATATGGGCTGATAGGATCACCCCAAAGATTGCCATTAGTAACTCACCCTATATATTTGTCTATGGGAGATAATATAAGATAATCATTTCAATTAATTTACCATCTATTGAGTTAACATATCAGATTTATATAATGGAAAATGACCCTATGGATATAAGATTGGTAGAATTAATAGCCTTGGAGGAAATAAGAAACCATGCTATGCACACCATGGAATGTCACCAAGAACTAGTGAAAATAAACTTTGAAAAGAGAGATATCTCAACAACATATCAATAAGGAGATATTGTATTCACGTGGGATGTAGAAAGAGATAAACGTAGTAAGCACACTATGCTTGATGAATTATGTAGTGTACCTTATGTTGTCATTGCTTTCAAATAACATAATGCCTTTCAGCAAAAAACTCAATGGAGAGGAGTTAAGTATCCTAGTTAATAAGATACACTTGAATACATGATATTGACATTAGTTTTATAAATTTGTACATATTAGAGCAGGTCTTTGTGTTCCCTAACTACTTCAACCATAAGTTTGTGTCTTCTTTGCTTTGTTTTGATTTTCCTCCAAGTGTTTTTTGACACATGTGTGGTGTAGTGTGGTGTCTTGTCTTGTGTTTATCTAGTTCAATTCATTTAAATGTTGTTTTAAATCCTAATTCTCAATTCACTCCAATTTAATTTTTCATGAATCCATGTCCCAATGAATCTACTAATCTACTAGTATAGATTCATAACAAGAATGCATTCCTAGGAGGTCACCAAATATGTTATCTAAATTTTTTATATTATAGACCATTAAAAAAAACTTATCTTTTTAAACCCTCACTTTGGTTCTCAAGTTTGAAAATCCTTCATAAGGTATGTTTAAGATATTTTAAGTTATTTTTGACAAGTTTAAGGTAAATGTGTTTATAGTATCATTCCTGTATAGTCATGAATTTCCTTGGTCTAGTAGGTTCAAGAGTTTAAAAGGGTTTAAAATTCCTTTTTGAGTGATCTAGACCATGTAATATTCATTTTGTGTTCCCATGATCTTTACAAGTATTCCAAAAGAATTTAAACATCTTGTTATAATGTTCCAACTAATTTTGAAAAGCTTTTTGACCACTTGTAATGTTTCAAGAAGGAATATGGTAAGTAATTTTAGGTTTGAAATATATGGAGGTGGTTAACACAAAAAAACATCCCTAAAGGCATGGAATATCTCTAGAAACACTTGTCATTCTAGTTCTATAATTTTTTAAGCATAACATGATAGTTCTCAAGTAAAAATAAGTGGTTTTCAAGAAATTTGTACATGTTACAAAGTAAAGATCACTTTAAAACACTCCTAAAGATTCTTCAAGCTTTTATAAGTTCAAATTTATGTATTTTATGAGGTTTTAAACTTGTAGAGAGAAAAAACTTGTTCTATTTTCATATCAATCTCCTTGGCAACTCCAAAAGGCACTTCAGTTTTTAGTTGGTACAAGTAAGAGAGAAATTTGAATGATCATATCTTATCTATAGGATTGGACCCTAATTACATTCCAATTTATGGAATTCATTTCATATTTAATCCCCTTAAATTTATGAACAATCGTTAGAATTTAAGGTGTAGAAAATGAACTTCAAATCCCACTTGGGTTGGTTTTACTCAAGTGTGGAGTTCTAAGGTCAGAAAAATAGAATAAAATGATTTGGGATTGTCTATTTAACACTATTATAAACCTTAAATATCATTTCCTTCCATTTTTATTCATGATCATGTTTGGTATAGGGTTAAATGGCTTAATTTTGGTAGTTTGAACATGATAGTCCTATATGCAAGGAGTCTAAAGTTATCTTTTGCATGAATGAATGAAATAAAATTCTCCAAAGTGATTATAAAGTATTAAATGTCTCTAATTATCCTTTAAATAAACAATGGTTGACATGTTTCAAGATAAAAGTTTACAATGCCTCCTTAGTAACCCTCCATAAGAGTACTATGAGCCTAAAAGTCTACAAACTTGTAGGTTACCATTAAATTAAAACATTTGTCTTAGTAAACTCAATTTAATACTCATAATAAATAATTAGGTCTATTTAATTAGCTTAAAACATATTATTAGATAAAACTCCATTCTATATTATAGCTCAAATGGATGGTATACACGGATAAGACTGTGTAAGTCAAAAAGAGGTTAAATCAAGTCTAACTCTTCAAGAAGACCACTTACAATCTCAATAAACCATTAGTGAGTGAAAAAAAATATTAAATCACTCCCAATATTGTGTATGGGGTAATGAGTTCCAAATAGAATATTTTTCAAGTCATGGTTACAAGAGTAAAGTTGGAGGTGAAACTTTCATGTTAAAGGAAAGTGTGCAAACCAGAATAAGTTTCTCATTTGTGATAAGATCTCAAAAACTCTTCAACCCTCCATAGGACACTAAAATGACTAACTAAATCTTTAAAATACTTGAAATTTTTTCATATGAACTTATAACTCTTGTATAATTATCTCAAGTCTAACTCTTCAAGAAGACCACTTACAATCTCAATACACCATCAGTGAGTGAACAAAAATACTAAATCACTCCCAATATTATGTATGGGGTAATGAGTTCAAAATAAAATATTTTTCAAGTCATGGTTACAAGAGTAAAGTTGGAGGTGAAACTTTCATGTTAAAGGAAAGTGTGCAAACTAGAATAAGTTTCTCATTAGTGCTAAGATCTCTTAAACCCTTCAACCCTCCATAGGACACTAAAATGACTAAATAAATATTTAAAATACTTGAAAAAGTTTCACATGATCTTATAACTCTTGTATAGTTCTCTCAAGATCATATGAAAACACCAAACATAAATCTACATCTACAATTCCACTCATGACAATCTCAAGGTAGACTACCTATAACCTAAAGAGGATTATCTATGATTTGATAAATTATTAATATTTAAGAGATGGATTTAATAAATTTATATAATTATAAATCATTTGTAGTATCTTGATACAATTTTAATTTGTGACTAAGTAATCTTGACTGAAGGTGGAAAGGGTAGAGAGTTGAGTTAGGCTTAAAAGCCAAAATCACCACCTACAAGTCTAATTGTATGAAGATAAATAAACCTATGGGTTTAAGGTGTATTTATATTTTAATAATATAGGATGAAACCAATATATTATATCTTCCCTTGGATATACTCAAATTTAATTGAATAAATAGTCTCAAAACCTAATATCCAAGAAGCCTAGATTGTGCACCTTCAAGCCCAATAGGGAATCTACAGGTATGTTTCAAATGTACAAAGCCAATATGAAATGATTGATGGAAATTTGGGTTTATAATATTTTTATAAAGTGATGTATCATGTTTAATTTTATTATAATTATGAACATACCTATACTGAAGTCAAGTGTCAAGGAACAGGCCTGTCGGGTCAAATTTGTCAATTGGCGTACAAACCCTCTTATCATTGAATCAAGTTTTATATCTTTATTTTAATTTAAATTTAAATTGGAACTAATTTAAATATAATATAAAAAATTTCCCATACCTATGGGTAACCCTCATATCCAATGAAATGGAATTTTGAGGCTTTAAAATCCTAAAAGACCTTTATCGATCTTCACTCACATTCTACCTAGCTTAAGAGGAAACTTATTATACTTTGAAATGTAAATAAGATCTAGATGGTAACCTAATATAACATTTATTTTTATGGGGCTTTGTCTACTCATAATATATTTCATTATTTTAGTGTTTAAGGCCCTTACTTTTATGAACCTTGTTAAGATGGTAAACACCTAAAACCCTTACTAAACCTCTCTAAAAGACCTGATGAGAGAGAAGATGAGTTAAATTACTTCAATTATATTTTATTTTTATTTTAAATGGTTATAATTATCTTCATATCTATAATGAGTCACCTTAGAAATAAACTTGGTGGTATGTTTGAAGTCAAAATAGTACATAAATGGGCCTAAAATGATAGTTGCAGACCTTTGTGTAAGGATTTAAATGTATGAAAAAAATATAAATTTAAAACACATATGGAGTATGGTAATAAATATAAAATTTTTATATAGTTCATATAATATATTTTCATGAGGATGTAACAAGTTATAGGTCCTTAAGACAAGTTAAGATGACTAGTGTTATCTTGTTGACATGAGAAAAGCATAATTGTAGATCTATGGAGTACTCTTAGAGAGATTAAATTTAGTATATATAGTTATATTATTATTTTATATGACTTAAAAAACCATAATAAATCATTTTAACCTATTAATTTCATGATAAATCCTTCTAGTTACTTCTCAGGCCTGAACATGCATCTAAGCTAGGGTTTTGGCCATTTCTTGATTCACCCATCTAAACAAGATTTCATATCCTCAAATTTGTCTTGGAACATGATTAGGGGGCCTTGAAAATGAATCAAAAATTTACTTTGTGTTTAACATATGTAAGATATATGTATATCTGAATCTCAGCTTCTTAATCCTAATGACCTAATTAAGGGCTAATGAAAAGAAGAAACATGTGGATCAAGTACAATTGCATTTAGTGTTTGATCATGATATTTTGTATAGAGTAGGAAGGGATAAATGGGAACTCAAATTTTTTTTACATGATAATTTTAAAAATGTTTTAGACAATGAGCTATATGTGTTTTGAGGGATACAAGGAAATGACGACAAGTATGTGAAATGGAGTGTTGGAGAGTGTATGAAGCACCCAAAGGGGTTGATAAAATTCATTTAGGATAGAGAGAAGTGATTCACAGAGAATTTTTTCATTCTTTAAGATATAAATAAGATTTGAGACATTTGGGACAAAGAGAGATAGTGAAGATTGTATCCTAAAGAGAGATAGTGAAGACTGTGAACTTTTGAGGATAAAAGAGGGAGTTTGTAAAAATTGGAATATAATGACATGGAAGACCCCAAAATTCATAACCAATAATGACACATTTTAGGACATACACTTGTAACTCCTTTTCACAATAATTGATATTCCAATGGATGGGTTGATGAGTAATCCAAAAATAAAATGAGATACTCTGTGCCATATTTATGAAAGAAGATATCATATCAAGTATACACCTACTAATAAAACACTTCATAAAAACATACTTTTAGATTCATATTTCTTGTAACTTTATTCTTTTGGAAATATATTTGTCATGGGTCTCTCCAAAAATCTCTTTCTCACTCTCTCATATTCTTCTTTATATATACAACCTTGTTTTGGCTTAGAAAATATCTTAACATTGGTTATGGCAAAATCCTGCCAAAATTAAGTATTGTAATTACCTATTGGAATCAATTCAAACTATATATTACTATATTCATCTTGAATACAATTATATTTAATGGGTTATTTTGGTTAATGATTTGTGATAGTAAGTGTGCTTCCTTGCATTTGTCCTTCTTATTCATTCATATATGTAAGTTTTTCTTCTTTCACAAGTCATAGGAAGTGTTATACATGGTTTGATTAGTTGGATAAATGATAAGCCATTAATTTCTGATATTATTACCTCTTTTTTTATCATCCTAAGATTTTTCAATATTCATAGATTTCATATTGATACACTAGTTTGATAATGACTCTCTTGAAATGGTATAATTAGATTGTAACTTGGTATTTCATAGTGCATTCTTTATCAAGATGAGGACCTTATGTTTGGTGAATAACTTTTAAGTTTAATTATTAGTTTTAACTTTCATATTTCCATTTTTCAATCCAATAAAGTAGTATATTTGTTATTGTATGTGTTGTACTTGGGAGCTAGCCCAAAATTTAGAGGTTTTGTCCACTTTGAGGTCACCCAAAATCTGGGACCAATCCCATTGCATATCTCAAGTTAGAGAGCTTAAAGACACCCTATCAAGGGTGAAAATTTGAGATATAATGGGTATCCACATTTTTTTATTAAATATATTACTTTCATTAAATTGTCAACCCGAGGTATGTGTTTTGTTAAGATGTTAGAATTATATGTGCAAAAATAGCATCATTCAAAGGTGGCGATACTTTTAGAATTTAAATTACATAAAATTCAATTGCATCAAAATAAATTACATGAAAGTAAATTTCAATAATCAAAATCTAGATCTACATTTAGAACTAGAATATAAATTCTAAATTTGGAAGCTTCCCATATGGTATTGAAATACAAATTAAAATAAATAGACAAAATTGTAATTAAAAACTTATAATAAATAAATTAATTAGAATTCACACAAAATATTAATAAAATATATAATGCATGGGAAAAAATACTACCTAATCTGTGTGAGTGGGTTGGGCCTTGGTTAGATTGAAGCTTAACTCCCCTCCTTGCTTAATTAAAAATTAAATCAAATAAAATATTTATTCTTCAAAATAATTTTTTTTCATATTAATTATAATATGATATGAACTTTATGACAATAATTGATTCTATATTATCTTCCTACTAATTATTTTCTTCCTTATTTCTACTGACTTACATGTACTCCAATACTCACTTGCAACCTAAATGTTCTCTCCTAAATAGGTGAGGTGAGGTATTATTAGAATATATACACAATATATATGTTATAACCATAATATATGGTTATCAAAATATTATAAACAACCATGTTAATATATCATGATGTTGCAACAAATAATTATAAAATGGAAATCATTTTTTCCATTGTTATAATAATATTGGAGGAAATATAAATGCAAAAAAAATGGAATGAAGTAGTTGGAAGTGGTTGTAACATATTTTATCCTTTAAATTTTTTTCCAAGTTTAAATTTGCCATTTATAATTTTTTAAATATTAAAACTGGTCACAATTATCAAACAATGACCTATAACCATTTTTATGGGTTCACACAATGGTTATTATGGGTTGGAACAACAATTACTATGAATTACTTCCAAGGGACATAAAATTTTCATATAGAATATAAAAGAGATAGATATATTTTTTGAATTGTATAAATTTTCAATGGTAATCCAAATATAAAATAATATTCAAATTTATGAATTTATTTGATGTCATCTTTTTCCATTTTCCTCAATTTGGTATGTTTTATCCCTCAAATGTATGTATCCACTTTATATAGGTTGGTAACAAGTCAAATAGATATCTCTCCTTCATATATTAGGGTGTAATACCCCTTAGTATAAGTGTATTATTAATAATTCACTTTCCATTAGTCACACCATAGAAATTAAAGCCATTAAATCATACTGGTTTATATAAAGATAAATATTTTTAACCAAAATAATGTGCATATATGTAATTCATATAATATATGCATATATCAATGTAGTGTAGGATAAAAGGGTGTGGATAAAAAAATAGTAATGAATTTTATGGAATATTAATAATAAATATGAGGGTCAATTGTGGGCCTCATTAGCTTCATGGACGAATTTTTCAAATAGTATGAGGTCATGAACAACTTTCTTGAATACACAACAATTTTCATGAAAATGGCCAATATTACTATTCCACTAAATTTTTTTATAAAGATTGTTTTAGCTAATTAGTCACCCTTTACTAAGGTATCTTGAAATCTCAGTGTCTGAGACATCTAACCTTGTAAATGTTTTTTTTTAGTGTCATGTCTTGGTGTCATGATTTGGTGTTATACGTCATCTCAAGGTATAAATTGGGTCTTATTAGGATGATAATGTATATGACATGTGTCTTGTATAATAAATAGTATGCCATGATATTTTATAAGGTATTTTTAAATTAGTTTATAAAAATTTAAGGTAATTTTGGAAATATTAAGGTTAGTTTGTAAAAGTCAAGATATGTTTGATCTATGGTGAAAATAATGAGGTGGTGGTCTCTTAAGATAACATGGGGGTTCATAGTCAGTAAGTGGACCTAAAATCAAAGATAATGAAATATAAAAAATTTAATTTTAATCATTTTGGAGAATTTAAGGTATTTTTCAAGAGATTAAGGTTTCATTTGTTTTGTTATATTGCTTATTACAATGTTGTAATGTAACCCCTTGAGGAATATCAAGTGTGAAGGTCTAACACCATGCATAAAAATCAAAGAGGTTTTTTGGATAATTTTACACTTTTTTAAGAGAATATTATCTCTCTTTTTTATGTACACCTGTCCAAGAAGTATCAAAGCCTCTTTTTCTAACATACATTCATTTTTAAAACTCCTTTGTTCATAGTTTTAGCCTTCAAGCAAAAAATAACATGGTGAATGGTAGAATAAAAGGTAAATTAAGATTTTGGTATGTTACAAAATAATTTAAAATTTTTTAAAATTCCATTTGTTATCTTGAATGTAGGTACATCAGAACATTTCTCCCAAATGGATAAGTTTATTGAAGGAAAAAAGACAATGTAGGTTTTCATAGTGAATCAGAGCATGTGAAAATAATAGAACATTGTAATATAGTTATACAAGCCTATAATAACCTTTTAAAACCTCCTAGAGATCAAAAATATGTAGATATAAAAATTGTAGGTCCAAGAAAGGTAGAAAAACTATTTGAGGTCTCCATCAGGTCATTGGCAAGAGAAGAAGAGCCATTTTGATGAAGTTGTTTCATGGAGGAGAGGTATTAGGAAAAATGATATTATGTTATATTTACCACCATTATTCCCTTAAACTCCACGTAAATAGTTTTGAGATAGGGTCCATATATTTTTGATCCATTGTTAACAAGTTAACTATGTCTTAAACCCAACTAAACCCTAATGCCTCAGTTTTCCTCTTGTAATGGCATGTATAATCTTGGTGAATCAATTTAAAAGGTTTTAAAGTATATATTTTGGGTCCAATGGTACTTTGAACATAAAATTTAACACAAAATCCCAGTGGTCATGGTTGTACTAGTAAGAAATTTTATTGTTCTACTGGTTTGGGCATGATAAGTAAGGTTATTTAGGGTTATGAAGTGTTACAAGAATGAATTTAGTTGAAAACAAAGTTAAAAAAATGTAAAATATATAAAAAAATACAAATATATCTCCAAAACCTATTCCAATAAATCATTCAATCCAAAAATGATTAAAATTTGAAGATACATGTCTACAAATTTTGAAAGAATGTAAGTTTTGGGGTTGTTTGATGTTATTGAGAATTTTTTGGGCTTAAGAATAGGGTAGGGCACATTATATGAAATTTTAATCATCCCTCACACCCCATTCCATTTTTCCCCAAGATAGCATTCATATCCTAAGTGTCTTTATGGTATTGGTTTAACACATATGCCTGAAATGGAAGAAACACAATTTTATAAGCAAACACATTTGACATTTTTGGAAATAAATTATATGAAATATAACTTAAATAACTCATGTGGAAGTTTATGAGACACTTAGATAACACCAAATAAGATGGTAAAATCCATGATCATATTTAACAATAAATTACATGCCATGGGCCATGAAGGCCATTGATTTAGTGTTCTTGAATGGGGTATCAAGTATGAGGAAACAAGTGCTAGACCTATATTCAAAAATTAAGTCTATAATAAATTATTTATATTATTATATTAAAATATATAACATCAAAACTAATGTAAGGATGTAAATATTATAAATGGAAAGAATATAACTAATGTCATATATACATAAGTAGACTATGCCAAGTCTGTAGGTAGAGTTGAAAGGTTCTTGGAAAATTATTTATGGATCCTCCTTAGGAAGGGTATAAAAACAATTAAAATAGACTTAAAATTTTCCCCAATATAATTCAAGATAATAGGAGGTAGGAGATTCAAATTCAAGAGTAGATCTACAATGGGTTTTAAGCTTGGAATAAGCATTTATAGGCCTACACATAAGAATATAAAGGGAGAGTGAAAGTTTTGAGTCAAAATTGAGGTTTGGAGGTTCATGGTGAGTGTAAGGGACCATGACATATACTTTTAGAATTATATCATAGGTGTTCATAAGGATAAAACATCAAAATAAATAAATTATGGTCAAAACCCCCTAAACTATCAAGAAACCCTTGTCATGGATAAAACAAGGCTTAAGGCCATTAGAGGAGTTAATTGGTATAGGTTACTCATTATATACCTCGTTTTCAAGTAAACATAAATCATTTTTAACCTTTTTTTTCAAACATTCATCTTGAATGCACACTTACAAGCCTATAATATCAAGAAGGCAGACTTTCTCACGTGAGAAGTTGGATGAGTAGGTGCATGGGGAAGAATGGCCTTATGGGATTTAGGTAAGGTTTTACTACTCAAAATTAATGGAATTTTTCAATCCAATAAGGGCCTATACTCTATGAAAAATTATTAAGAATATTAGAGACCTAAAACTACCTTTTGTGACCTCAAAGATCTCAAATGATTATGTATGTATTTAAAATTGAATCCAATGCACATGAAATACCTTGAAAACACATTGATGACATTTGTACACCTTATGGGCATGTATTGGGTCAATAGTTTGGCATGTGTGGAAGGAAATACACATAAAAGTTTATTTAAACTTCCTATTTCAATTGGTTTACATGGTGTTTGAATGGTTTTGAGATTCTCAACTTGTTTAAGAGCCTTTATAGCCTGAGCATAGGTATAATGTCCCTTAACCATCCATTTAAGAGACTTTAAAGGCGATAATATAGGTTTAAAGCAACTAAGCCAAGCCAAGATGATGGATTTCCTTGATTTCATTGAAAGGGTAAGGTTTTATACCTTCCTAAGGTCATAAATGGAAACAATAAACCTCCTGACACCCATATAGACATATAAATGGCATAATTAGAAGACTCTATAAGTTATATACAAGCCCATTCTAATGATTATATGTAGTTTTAAAAGATTATTCACAAGTATTCCACCGTCTTCATGTTGTTGACAACATTAAATGAATCATACAAGCCTCTATCAATTTTCCAATATTGTATTAAGTTTAACATACTTATTGAAGAAACCTAATAGGACCTAATACACTTTTAAAATCAATGTTGAAGTTATGATACATGGATAAGAATAGTACATCCCTCTCTAAAATCCTTGTTAATAATCTATGAAGACCTAATAAAAAGCTAATCAATTGAAATATGATCTATAATATTGGACATAGGTTGTATGATATTATATAATACCTATATGGAGTTGAAAATATTGTTGTTTCAATCCTCAAAACATAGACTATACCTTAAAGGAAGACATTGATTTGTCTTCTTTTCATTCCTTTTGATAAAACAAGCTTGGACATGAAGATTGTAGGTTCTAATGGTATGGATCATATTATGAAGTGATTTAAACCTTAAGTATCATTTTAACCAAGATGAAAGATTAATTAAATAAGCCAAGAATGGTGTATAAGGACACTTAATAGATCAAGTAGGCCATGTGTGAAGATATCAACTTGTAACTCCTCAATTAAGAAAGGGCAGTTTCAATAGAGAAAGGATGAGTCATTGGAGTTGAAGAGACTTTTATATGTCACCTCTCATGAGGCCATCATAAATCAAATAAAACACATGTTGAGGATGAATAATAGGACTATTTTTTTACCTTATATTTGCATTTTAACTAGTCTCATTATAAATAACCATGATAATTGGCTTCTTACACATCTAACTTCTCTCTCTCTTCTCCATTATTCTATATATACTCCTAAAAAGGACATTGTTAAGGATCCTCCATGTTATTATGGTGAAGTCCTAATAAAATTTATATTTTTTGTTACTTTTTAAGTGAATGAAAACTAATTTTGCCTTCTTCGTCTCACATTTAGTGTTTTCATGGTGAATTGGTGATGAATGTTAGTGTTAATGTTCAATATCCTTGCATTTTTCTTCTTAATTATTACCTCTTTGTGAGTAATTTGAATTCTTGTAGGTTATATGGTGTGTATTAAGTAGTTATGCAAATTTTAAGTGTGGAAAACTTTCACTAGTGCCTCAATATAGGACTTTTTATTATCCCTCTTAGTTGATGTATCAGCTACAACCTCCATATTGAAATAATTATGCCAGGAAGACTAATTGAAGTTGTGTGACTATATTTGGACTTGTATTATCATTTTTATAAACTGATATAAAATATGAAGAGACTTACAATTTGGTGTTTTACCCATTTTATATTTACTTCTAGATTTCTCTTTCCCTTTTCATTGAAATTTGAATAGGTGTAGTGATAGTATAGGTGTAACATCGAGGGAGACAACCCTCTCTAGATTTTATATTTATTTATAAGCCACCCATGGCCTTAAAATTTTCCCATTGTGTCAATTGGGTGAGGATACCTGGAACACCTCCTCAAAGGGTGAAACTCAAAGTGAAAATAGGTTTTGGCATGCCAGATTAGACAAGTACTTAAAGTACCTCATATATTGAAGGATTTTTGGTGTTTTACTTTAATACATCAAACTTTAGAGGAATTTATAAAATAATTAGTAGTGACTATAAGTTTATTCAACTAGTTTTAGTATCCCAAGTATTATTTCCAAGTAATTACCCTTTTTTATTTCAACATAAAGTTTCATGGCTAAGTTTGAAATAGGTTTTAACTTGGTTTAAGTTATTAACCCATATAAACCATTTGAAGATCCATACTAGCCCTATAATTATCCCAATTTACCCTTATATGGATATAGTTATGCATATAACTATCCTTACCTTTAAGGATGTTATCATTCCCTTCCTCCTCAACAACTTTACCAAGTTTTTCAACCCTCATACCAACCTTTCTAAGAATTCCATCATTCATATATACCCCATTTTTCTCCAAGCTATCCTTCTATTGATTTTAACCTATCCCAAATTATTGGTGATGTCAAGGCAAACCTTGAAAAAATTGATCAAGAGGAGAAACTTTTTGGAAACTTTATTCCTCAAGTTCTTTAAAATCATCAACCAATGAAGTTTCCAAGATTCTCACCCACTCCTCATATTCCAATCCAAAATCAAGAGAGGAAGAAATTTTTATAACCTAAACCAATAATTTTTTCAAGTTTCTTAATCTCCTTATCTACTCCTCAGTTTGTAATTGTTCATAAGAATGAAGGTATATCAAAATTTGATAGGATGATTGAGAAATGGAAAGAGAGAATAAATAAAATTTAGCATGAAAGTATTTTCCTCTTTCTCAAGAGGTCCTCAATAATTCCATTACCCCAAAGTTTCCAAGTTGGAATAGTAATCCTTAAAACCTCAAACCAACTAATTATAATATTCATCTCACTCTACCCAATGAGCCATTTTCCACTCCCACCATCTCCCTTTTTGAAGGAGGGCCTATTGTATGGAAGGAAAGCTAAGGGGGGCCTTAACTCACTTTCCATTTGATCATGACTATTATACCCTTACACCACCTATTGGAACACCTTGCCATCACACCATATTCCTTTGCATTGGAGGACCCATTGTATGGATATAAGATGAGCAACATTTAAGTGAATATGATGAAGAGATTCAATTTTTAGCTTCATCTACAAACAAGCCTCAAGAAGGCTACGATGAAGATATTCAAATGGTGACTATATTAGAGTTGAAATTAAACATTCCTCAATATGTATCAAGTGGACAAGAATAGAATGAACATATAGATGAAGATAATTCAATAATTCCTAGACAAGAGTACATTCAAGGGTATGAACAAGAGTTGTATTGGACAAATGAGCTTCCATTAAGTATGGAAGATAAAAAATTGGATTATAACAAGATAATATTCCTAAACATGAACTAAGTAAAGAAATAAAATAAGATGTACTGATTTTTATTAAACCTCAAGAATTTCAAAGTGGGGATCAAGAAGGTTTTGATGGCATGTGGTAGTCATACTTTGACATTTTCAAAGAATTTAAAGATTTACCATATTTCAGAATGTGGTATTCATGAGGATAAAAAAGAGGGTGTCATAGAGGTTATTTAAATTTTAAATGGACAAGAGGATGATCATATCAAGTAAGGACAACAACACTATGATTTCATTTCAAAATGTGAGGTCCTTAGTAGACTACATTTCCTAAAGGGCATAATGAAAGTGTTCTTAACATTCAAGATAAATCTATAGGTAAAGAAATAAAGGAGATATGCATGATTTCTAATCAATAATATCTTTATAATTCTAACATATTAAGAGGTAAGATATATCTCACTAACAAGCAAGTTTCTAATAGACTCCATCTATCAAATTCTAATTCACTCATATTGATTCAAGAAAAATTTTAAATTTTTCCCTATGATCTAGGTGGAGTAGGCCCTTGATGTCTTATACATAGTAAGATATATTTTTTTATTTCTCCAAATTCTTCTAACACATGTTGATTATTTGTTTGTTGATCTCTTTTCCTTAAATGCCTCTTTGCATAGTGTGTGTGCCTTGAAGGTACTTTCATCTAGCTCAAATTGTTCTAAGGACTTGTAGTCAGTTCTCAAGGTATAAATCATGTTTATTGATGAGTGGTAAGTGATTCCATATCTAAATTGACTTATAAGGCTAAACATATATATGTTTATTAGTAAAAATTCCCCAAGAGGTCACTAAAAATATTAGCTAATCAGTCACCCTTGACTAAGGTCTATTCAAAAATAAGTTCCTAAGTTGTATAACCTTGGTTTTATTGAGAGTCATGTATTTCTATCATGTTTTGGTATTATATGCCATCTCAATTATAAACATGGTATTATTAGGATGATAATGTCTATGGCATGTGTCTTGTCTAATCATTCTTATTCCATGACATTTTATGAGATATTTTTCAAGAAGTTTGGTAAGGTTTAAGGTAGCTTCGGAAAGATTAAGGTTAGTTTTTAAATGTCAATATATTATTTATCTATGATGAAAAAAATGAGATGGTGATATCCCAAGATATCATGGTGCTCCATAGTGCATAAGTGGACCTAAAAACAAATCTAATGAAATATCAACTTTATTCCATTTGATCATTTTGGAGAGCTTAATGTATTTTTGGAGAAATTAAGGTTTCAATTATTTTATTATATTGTTTTTTATAATGTTGTAATGTAACCCCTTGAGGAATATCAAGTTTCAAGGTCTAATACCATGCATAAAGGGTCTCATTTAAAACTTGTTGAAGAGCATCTTACACCCATCTAAGAAGTTTAATAGCCTTTTTTTCTAATGTATATTCATTTTTGAAACTCATTTGTTCATTATTTTATTCTCCATGCATAAAATAATGTGGTTAATGGTAGAATAAAAGGTAAATGAATTTTTTGGTTTGTTAAAAAATCATTGTACTACTATGTATCTAATTTTCACCCCTAAGAAGGTTTTTGAATCCTTCATAACTAGATGATAGCATGGGGAAAATCCTAGGTTGTGGGTGACCTAATAAGTGGATTAAATCTCTAGGTTGTGATAATTCCCTTGATGCTTCACCAAAAAACTATAAAAAACTTACCATACATGCAAGGGAAAATGATATAATAGAGATAAAACTAATAAGAAAACATGGAGGTGATGCACCAAATAGAGTGTCATCTACTTGAAATTTTTTTAAATATGAAATGATAAGTTACAATCTATTTTTATATCTTAAAAATAACTCCTACCACACTAGTGATTCTATATGAAGGATATGTCTATTGAAATAATTGAGGTGATTATTAAAGGGGCCTATGAATAGACAGTAATGATATTTTAACAATTAAACTCAACAAACCATGTATTACACATCAAATGACCTATGGAAATAAGACTAAATTACTTAGAGGCATGAAAAAGAAGGATAAATGCAAGGAAGTAATCTCACTATCCCAAAACATTAATCAAAATTCACTAAAAATCACTATATGCAAGATGAAAATAGTAAAACTCAACTTGAATTAATTTTAAAGCAAATTATAAGTCTTAAAATTGGTAGTGATTTGCCATAATTAGTTTGAGGATACATTTAATGCTTTTTAAGGCTTTATTTATAGATTAATTGGAAGAAGAGAGAAGGATAGGACAAGAAGAGAAATCATGAGTTGATTATCATGATTAGATTAGTTACAAAACAAAGAAAGAGTGACACCAAACTTGAAAATAATGTGTTGTCATCTTGATTCTTATCCTTCTAAGACATGTGTTGATGTAATTATTCATAAGGGTGGCATAAGACACCATCTTGGAAATTTTGATGCCCTCTTGATCATAATTCCTTCTCATGGATTTAACTATATGATTTTTTGGATAGTTATAATTTATTATATTTACACTTGGTACCCTTGAATATCCTCTATGCTAACCTTTATCTCTTACAATGCTTCTTTTTCCTTGTAAGATTGGTGATGAACTTTATAACTTCTTTTCTATTTGTTATCAAGGCATGAACTCTAAAGTAAAATATAGTTTTTTTCAATGAAAGGCCTCTATCATATATTTTTAATTTAATGGGGATGTTATTCCATGTCAAGTATCTTTTTTCAATTAATAGAAGCCAACTTGAAATTATTTTTTTCTCTAGCTAGTCAATAGAGTAGAGAGAGAGAGAGAGATACCTTGTCATAGAGATTAAAAGTAGCTTTGAGGGCTAAGTTTTATCTTTATATTTATTTCATGACTCCATGTCCTTCTTAGGTTATTTTTAAAGGTTTGTAAAGTTGTTTTGGAACTTTTTTTATCATTGAAAATTTACAGCCAATCCATACCCTTACTTTTTAAAAGCTATACCAACCATGATTCTTCATTAAGGTCTAAATGATTGATTAAAAACTATAATATGAATATATAAACCTTTTAAATGACTTTAATATGGTGGTATCATCTCTATCTTGCAAAAGAATCTATATAACTATTTAAGAGAGTTTGTACAACTCAAAACCCTATAAATAAGCTCAAAAAGGAAAATTTTATGCTATTTTATGTTACACCCTTAACCATTGGTGTGTCTAGGGATATGTATAGCTAACTTGTGGCTTACATACCTCTTTTATTTTACTTGTTACATTTCTCTATGTTCTTAGATAGGTTGGCCTATGGAATAACCTTGGGTAAGTATACTATATATAGAAGGTAGTGGTTAGTCTTTAATCATCATGTTAAGTATTCTTCTATTAGTGCATTATTGTGGAGGTTTCTCCCTAAAATTGGCTTTGTTATGCTATCCCATATTCTACTCTAATATCAATTATCATTATGTAATCTCTCATATTTTCTTATTCTATGCAATATAAAATCATTTTGTGAGAATATCTAAGTAATTTCATTACTACCAGTGGTATCAGAGCTTCAATTTGGGAAAGTTTCTTGTGGAATTTTTTTTGGATCTAGCAAGGTGTGGCTTCTGGGAGTAGTGAAAGTGAAAAAACATAACTTACAATCCATGAAGAATTAATTTTTTTCATCAGCTCAATATTGCTTGAAACACTTTTTTGAAAAAAAATATTTAAAAAATAAGTATAGAAATTTTTTTTGCCCTTGCACACTTGAAATAATTGGATTAATATCAATGACATGATCACAATGGTATATTATATCAATACACTTTTTTGGTACCAAAAATATTACTCTAGTGCAAAAAGGTAATCATTGGATTCATCTTGATAAGGTGATCATAATGGTACCATTTCTTGGTACACTTTTTTTGGGGTCAAAACCCTCTTAGGTTTTTTTTATGGTAGGTCTTTTAAGGGGAAGAAAAGGGGAACTATAAACTACTAAGACTCCTTCTATCGATGACATGGAATCTAGAACTTCAAATTTAGTGATTTCTTAGCTTCAAGAGGACATAAAAAACCTTGTGAAGCATGATGACTTTGTTTTAATCCATGCTAATGTTTTAGGGATGCACAGAGAGATTAATGGGGTTCACAGTGAAGTGCAACATATCACTATGGAATTAGCTACCCTTATATCTTAGTTTTAGCCTAACAACCCTCCACTTTAGCATTTAAATCCTCCTATCAACAACTCCCATGCTGATATGAAACCAATGTTGCCAAAAGTGGATATGCATAAGTTTGATGGTAAGGATCCTCTAAATTAGCTTACCCAAATTAATAATTTATTTGAGATGCATCAAACCCCTAGTTCTCAGAGGGTGATGGTGGTGTCCCTGTATATAGAACTTGAAAAATTCATTTGGTATCACTGGTTATGTGCTTAAAAGAAAAATTATGGTGACTTATTACATGGGCTATTTTTATTGAGGAGTTTATAACTCATTATCAAAATAATTTATTTGATAAATATTTTAGTTAATTAGTAAAGCTACGACAAATAAAAACTGTGAAGGATTATATTCATCAATTTTAGAATCTCTCTTTATGGGTGGAAAATATCACTGAGAGAAGTTTGAGTAATATGTTTTTGGGTGGCCTCAAAGATAACATCCAATACAATATTTTAGTGTTTAACCCAACATCTGTATTAGAAGCTATCCCTAAGGCAAGCATGATATAAGTAAAAGAGATGGTCAAAAAGAAAATTTTCACTACTAGTCATGATTGCAACTTTTTAACACCATCATTTCCATAACCCACTATATTAACATAATGACAAATTTATAAGTGAGCCAAAGGGTTATGTTATGGTGGTAATAGAAAATGGAGCAAAAACCATCATTGCACTAAAAATAATCTATTTTACATTGAAGGAGCCAATGATGATGAAGATGATGTAAACACAGAAGTTCTTGAGGAAGAATCTAAAGACTCTCAGCCTACTATTTCATGTCATTCCCTATTAAGTATTATTACTCCCTAAAATCTTAAGGTAATGGGTTTCCTTAAGAAATAGAAGGTTATAGTCTTGATTGATTCTGGGAGCACACACAACTTCATCCATAATAAGTTGGTTTCTTATTTGAACTATTTCATTTATCCATCTCTAGAATTTTAGGTTATGATTGCAAATAGTGGTACTATCATTTTTTTATGAAAATGTCATAGTATTAAGTTATCCATGGGAGACTACTTATTGGATTATTTTATGTTTTATATTTTTATGGGTAGATATGATATTATTCTAGGAGTCTAGTGGCTTACCACTTTGGGCACTATTGAGATCAATTTTTAAGAATTATTCATACATTTTCATTCCAAATAAATGAAATTTGAGATAAGAAGATTAAAGGATAAATCTCCCCAACTTGTTAGCTCCCATCAAATGACAAAGATTCTCTATAAGGGTGTTGAGGGATTTGTAGCTCACTTTTTTTCTATGGAAGTACAACCAACTTAGCCATCTCCACCTCTTAATCTACAACAAATAATTGATACTCATTCTATTGTTTTTAGAGACATGCCGAAAGTACTTCCACCTAGTTGCATGCATGAGCATGCTATCACACTTTTTCTTGGTAGCATGCATCTAAAATTAGGCCATACAGGTATCCTTATGCCTAGAAAAGTGAAATTAAAAATATGATACAAGAGATGTTGGATGTAGGAATCATTTACCATAGCCAAAGTGAATACTATTCACCAGTTGTCATGGTGAGAAATAAATATGACACTTGGAGGATGTGCCTTGACTACAGAGAACTCAACAAGTACACTATCAAAGATAAGTTTCTAATTCATATCATTGATGATTTACTAGATGAATTAAATGGTGTTATTTATTTTACCAAGTTAGATCTACATTCTGGGTATAATCAAATCAAGATATGTGATGAAGACATACCTAAAACTAATTTTAGGACTCATGAGGGCCATTATGAGTTTTTGGTTATGCCTTTTGGTCTAAAAAATGCACCATCTACTTTTTAGAGTTTGATGAATAATATTTTTAATCCATTTTTGAGGAAATTTATTTTGGTATTCTTTGATGATATCCTCTTTTATAGTAAAAATTGGGTAGACCATTTAAAAAATGTGAAATAGGTACTCTCCATTTTGGAGCAAAATCAATTGTATGCTAAACCTTCTAAATATACTTTTGGGGCTAGTGAGGTTAAATATTTGGGTCATTTGGTGTCTTATAAAGGAGTGAAAGTGGATCTTAAAAAAATCCAAGCAATGGTGGACTGGCCAAATCCTAAGATACTCAAGTAGCGTTGAGGATTTTTGGGGCTTACTAGTTATTATCATAGATTTGACAAAAATTATGGTATTATTATAGCCCCACTTACATTTTTGTTAAATAAAGACTCCTTTTAGTGGACTGATGTAGCTACCTAAGCATTTGAATAATTAAAATTAGCTATGTGCACTACTTTAGTATTGGCCACTCCTAATTTTTCTAAGACTTTTGTGGTTGAATGTGATGCATCTGGGTATGGTATGGGCATTGTACTCATGCAAGAAGGTAGACCACTATCATTTGAAAGTCATAAAATCAAGGGTAAAAATAATCACAAGCCCATCTATGAGAAGGAAATGATGGCCATTTTTCATGCAGTCAAATAATGGAGACCTTATTTGATGGGTCATCACTCTTAGGTAAAGACTAATCATGATAGTCTTAAATATTTTCTAGAACAAAGGTTGTCATTTGAAGAACAAAAAAAATGGGTAACTAAAATTTTAGGCTATGATTTTGGAATAGTCTACAAAAAGGCAAGGACAATGTGATGATAGATCCACAATCTGTAAAAAAATGAATTAGTTGAGGCATTGCTATGTACCATAACCATTTTGTAGGCATATTGGCTAGAGGAAGCATGATTAGAATGGGAACATGATAGTACTACTCATGATTTGATTCAAAAAAATTAGCAAGGTTTAGGTGGATTTAAAAAATTCACACGGAAAGGTAATACATTATGGTAAAAGGATATATTGTACCTATGTAATAATTTTCTTCTTAAACAAAAAATCCTTCAAGAACTTCACGCAACTCTAATTGGGGGTCATTCAGGATTTTTGAAAAACATCATAGAGTCAAGCAAGATTTTTTTGGGAATGTCTCAAGGGGGATGTCCAAAATTACATGGCTAACTGTATGATCAATCAATAAAACAAAGGTAAAACCATCAAAACTTTAGGTCTTTTACAACCTTTATCTATCCCTAACCAGCATTGGGAAGAGATATCTATGGATTTCATTATAGGGTTACCAAAATTTGATGGTCAAAATGTTATCATGGTTATTTTAGATCATCTCATTAAGTATGCTCATTTTTGTTCATTATCCCAACCATTTATTGCTAGTACAATAGCTTCTTATTTTCTCAATATAGTTCAAAAAGTGCATGGGACCCCTAAGATCATTATCAGTGATAGAGATCCCATTTTTATTATTAATTTTTGGATTAATTTATTTACATGTTTAGGCACCCAATTGGCTCATAGTTCATCCTATCATCCTCAATCTAGTGGATAAACTGAGGTAGTCAACAAATTTTTGGAAGGATATCTCCATTTTTTTGTTTATAATAAACAAGATAAATGGATTTATTGGCTGCCACTTGTTGAATGGTGGTATAATACTTTTGTTTATAGTTCTTCCAAAATGTCTCCTTTTATGTCAATATATGGATACTAGCCTCCATCCATCACTTTAACCTTGAAGATCCATCCTAAGGTTCATGTAATTGAAGAACATATTCACCATCAATAGAGGTCCTTGCAAGTTTGCATGAAAATTTACCTATAGCCCAGGATCGCATGAAGCAACAAGAAGATCAACATAGAAGTGAGAAGAATTTTGACATTGGTGATTAGGTCTTTGTTCTCTTACATCCATACAAATAGATGTCATTAAAGAAACAAAAAAAGGATAACAAGTTGTCCCCTGAGTATTATGGGCCTTATCATATCTTGCAAAAAATTGGTAGTGTAGCCTGCAAGTTATATTTTCCTTCATCCACTCGCATACATCTAGTATTTCATGTATCATGCCTAAAGAAAGTCATTGGAAATAGAGTTACCATTCAAATAGAATTATCAAAATTGGATGAAGAAGGTAGAGTTTTTCTTGATCTTGAGTCGATCCTTCAAAGGTGAACTAAGAAAATATGTTCTAGAGCAATTATAGAATACCTGATCAAATGGAATAATCTTCAATGTGAATATGCCACTTGGGAGGATGAAGTATTTGTGTAGTAGCATGCAGACTTTTGAAAATGTTGAGGAAAATGTTGTTTTGAAGGGGAAGCGCTTGTTATTACCTTAACCATTGGTGTGTCAAGGGATATGTGTGGCGGAATTGTGGCTTACATACCTCTTTTACTTACTTGTTACATTTCTCTATGTTCATAGATAGGTTAGCCTATGGAATAAGCTTGGCTAAATAGATTATATATAGGAGGTAGTGGTTAGTCTTTAATCATCATGTTAAGTATTATACTATTAGTGAATTATTGTTTAGGTTTCCCCCTTGAAGTGGATTTTATATACTATCCCATATTCTATTTTACTATCAATTATCACTATGTAATCTCTCATATTTTCTTATTCTACACAATATAAAATCATTCTATGTGAATATCTAAGTAATTTCATTACATTTTACATCAAATTATATGGCACACATGTCAACACTTTACTTAGGTATATTACAATAACAAATGTCATACAAATGGTATAGTATTCATTTAAATCAATTTTGAGTTCTTGGATGGCCTATCTCTTCCATCAGGTCCTATTTAGGACTTTACAAGGGTTTTAGGGTCACCTAACTTCCTAAAGATAGTTCATAAATTTGTGTGCTTTAATGAATGAACTAAAAATAATAATATAGATTTTAAATCTCTACCTCCTTTCATAATAGTCTTAATATTCCATTCACTTCCTCCTTCAAATTCACATGTACTAGAAATCACCCTTTTTAGCCATAAAAGCTTGACCATGTATTTGAGGAGAGCTATTTAGAAATAAAATGCATCAAAGTGCTTGGATTATCCTTGAAACACTATCTTAATGTTTTTGAAATATAATGTGAGATGTTCCAATGGTTTTATGAATTAATTGACACTTAAATTCATTGAAACCTACCTTATGCCTTGAACAAGGGTTTGTAGCTAGTCACATTAAAGTGACCCTAATAGGCCTTTTGAAGCATTTCCTTCTTTCTCAGTGATACCAAACCTCATGGAATCATATTTTAACATATCATATACCCACTAGGACTCATAAATCCTAATTTTTTTCCAAAACATGAAAGTTTCCTTCAATTCTCATACACAGGCTTGTGGGTGATCATTTAGGCCTTTAGGCCTAATTAGGCTTATTGACCCTATCATTACATTCTTATCACCTTAAAATTTATATGAAGATCCTATTTTCACCTTATAACCTAGTGAATATATAATTTTACCATCTCATATACCTCATGGTTTCAAATAAAAACAAATGCACCTTTCTTAAATTCACCTATAACATGCCTATAAGTGTTTATGGGCTTTTGATTATAATGATAAAGGTTGTTCCTCTTGTCTTACCTTTTGAAACCTTGGTAATTTTGACAAATGTTAGAGGGATCACTCATATTTTTATTGTACTTATATAGACCTATAAACATTATATTCCACACCACACATATTTATTTTTCTCATATCTACCTATGCTAGGCCTATAGGTGTTCTCCTATAGGCCTAAACTCTCCTTATTGATATTCTACCATCTTTAGGCCTATTTGGTCAATAGTGAAACTATAAAAAATTATTCCTCATGTCTCATAATTTCATATATATGATTTGTATCATGTATGTTTTAGGATATTTATGGTATATGTGTTGTCATTAATGTCAAGTGGCATTGGTAATGACAAAGTGGTCTAACAGGTTAGAGTGATGGAACATAGTGGTCTAATGTACTAGGAGTAATGGGCTACTTTCAAGGGTATCCATGGGTGTCCTAGGTGGATGTTTTATGGCTGAATGGAGCTTGGAATGATTATTTTTGACTTTTTCTTGAGTGTTCTATGCTCAAGGGTTGACTTCATGTGGCCTTCATGAGGTATGCAGGTCAAGTTATGCCTTGTAGGCTTGATCATGCATCTATGTGGTTTTGAGAACTGTGGATTATCTGACATGGTAAAGAGATAATTATTCTTTTAATATACATTTTTGACATGTATAGGGTGATAAGAGGTCAATTGTATTATTTTCATTAGGCGACAAGTGTTTTGCATGACAGCTTGGCTATTGGCCTAGTTGGCCTAGGTGGGCTAGTGAGGATTTGGGAAGGGTCAAAGAGTTATTTAAAAGTGTTTAATATTATATATATATATATATATATGGGATATGATCAAATAATATTTTTCAAGTGCATTTACCAAGTCATAGGTCAAAGGTTGAAGTAAAAAATTAGAAAAATGATCATATGGCTTCAAGAGGTGCTAGAAAGGTGTTTAGTGAGCCCAAAAAGGACTTTCTTGTGTTTTTTGGAATGTGAAAGGTTTGAATGGGGAGATATGAATTTTTGAGATTTTTGGAAATATCCCTAAGAATATTTTATAATCATTGGTTCAAGGTTTAAGTGTCACAAATTTATGAATGATCATAAAGAAGCTAAGGAGGTTTTTGAGTGCTAAAACCCCAATCTTAGACCTGATTGGAAAGATATTACTTGTTGGTTCCCATTATTATGGTGAAAGGTTAGGATGATTATTTTATGTTTCATAGTAATCCTTTAGGTTTTTGAGAAAATATTTTTGTTATCTTTATAGTGTCTGGGTCCCATAGAAAATGAGTTGCTAATAGTATTATTGTTCTTAAGGAAGATTTATGAGAATGAATAGATGATATAATGGATGATTTTTGAAGCTAAATACTTGTCCCAAATATCCATTAAATTTTTTAAGAATATTAGTATTTTTGTGTTAAAGTTCTAAAAGGTTAAAATTGACAAGTCGATATGAAGGAAATGGTGCCATAAGTGAGAAAGAGTGATCAGAGTGAAAAGAGGAATTGGAAGGACTAATTAGTTAGTAGGAATGGGTCTAAGATATTAGAGGTTATTTAGGGGATATATTCCATATATCCATGAGATTCTTATTTTTCCTAGTCACTTATAGATGATTTAATGGTTGACTCATAGTTAACCATGATGGGTTTGCTAGCAAAAGGAACCTATTTTGGATGATTGAGTTTGTTTGTAGGGAAGATGGTTAGATCAAGTGTTTTTGATGATTACAAAGTGTTGAGGACTCATTTAAATACTTTTATAAAGATTTTTAATATTTTACTAATCATTATTTAGTCAAATATAGTCATATAAGTGGTGTTATGCTTCATTTGTGAGATGTTTGTGATATAAGCTCATGGTAAGGTATAGAAATATTGTGAAGATGATCATCGTCAAACTTAGCAGAGATGAATAATTATTACTAAAATGTTATAAATAGAGATGACTGACCATAATTAAGATTGGTATATATACAAGGTGATTTATGCCTTTTGGGTGTGTGAATCAAGATAGATAAGAAAGTGTGTGTGTTGATATTTGAAGACCTTATGAAAAGGTTGTTGGTGGTTTTGGTGACCAATGTTTGTATGAGATTGATTAGATAAAAATGATATTATACTTAGCATAATTTTTTAATTTTATTTATTATTTTTATCATATTTATGAGTGCATATTTGAATATAAGTGAAAGATTTGTGAAGGTGTTATTCGCTCATGTTGAAGAGATAACTTGTTATTGGTGACTTGTGTGGAGTTGTAGACTTAGAGAATAGTGTTCTTTTAGGCTTTCTCTATTAGTTTTAGAATCAATTAGAGTTCAAGGTTTTTCATTTGATAAGGTGTTGTGTTGGTTCTCAACATCTTAGGCAAGTTGGTGCTCTTTGTGAAGTGGGTAATTCACTAAAGACTCTTATTTGTGGTCATATTATAATACTGTATCCCTTTTTTGATAGACTTGAGAGTGGGTTTTCTCCCCCATGAGGGTTTCTCACATAAATCTTGTGTAATGGTTACATTCATGTTTTTTATTTGATTCATCTATCTTGAATATTGATTTGATTGGTTAAGTAAATTTAAGAGTTGGGATTTGAATTTCATTATTTTTAACCATTGATTCACCCCCCCCCCTCTTAGTGGTTTGTACTTATATCAATTAGTATTAGACTAGGTCCTTTTTTGGCTTAACAGCTTAAAAGGTGGTTTTAAGGTACAATGGCAAGTTAAGGAATACAAGGTGGTTTCTCTTCCAAATAAGATCTATTGTGTAATATTTATAACTATGCCTTTTAGAGTTCAAGAATGAAAAAATTTATCATGGCTCTAGGATTTTATGTTTTGTAGATTATTGTTGATGGATATGTTGTTCCTATTAGTTCTCATACTAGTGTTGCTGATAAGAAGATATTTGAAAGCAATTCAAAGGCTATGAATGTTATTTCTAGTGGTCTATCAGAGACTAAATTCTCAAAGGTCATTCATTTTCAAATAACTAAGGAATTTTGGACTAAGTTGAATGCAATCTATGAAGGAGACTAATAGGTCAAGCTAGAAAAATTACAAACTTTTAGAACATATTTTGAAAGTCTCAAAATGAAGGAGGAGGATTATGTGGAATTCTTATTGAATAGAGTGGATGATGTGTTCAATATGATCAGGGGTCTTGGAAAATATCTCAAAGAGGACGTTATTGTTTAAAATGTCTTAAGATCTCTATCTTATAGGTTTGACTCTAAGGTATCTACAATTGAGGAAAGTCATGATCTTACACTAATTAATATGGATGAAATCTATGGATCTCTCATTGCTGATGAGATGAGGATAAATGAAGACAAGCCTCCTAAGAAGGATGTTGAATTGAAGGTAGAGAACAAGCCTAAAGAAAATAAGACACAAAGTAAGGGGTTTCAAGGAAAAAATGCTATGTTAGATCATATATCTGATGATGATTTAATTACTTTATTTTCAATAAAGTTGAAGACTAGATCAGCTAAGTATAGAGGTAAGCTTTATTTTAATTGATTTAATTGTGATGAAGTAGGTCATTTTTTAATCAAATGTCCTCACAAGCATAAGAAAGATGACAGCTTGGATGTTGGCCTAGTTGGCCTAAGTGGGCTAGTGAGGCTTTGTGAAGGGTCAAAGAGTTATTTAAAAGCATTTAATATTATATATACATGGGATATGATCAAATAAGAGTTTTCAAGTGCATTGACCAAGTCAGAGGTCAAATTTTGAAGTAAAAAATTAGAAAAATGATCATATGGATTCAAGAGGTGCTAGAAAGGTGTCTAGTGAGCCCAAGAAGGACTTTCTTGTGTTTTTTGACAGGTGCAATGTTTGAATGGGGAGATAGGAATTTTTTAGATGTTGGGAAAAGTCCCTAAAAATATTTTATAATTATTGGTTCAAGGTTTAAGTGGCACAACTTTATGAATGATCATTAAGAAGCTAAGGAGGTTTTTGAGTGCTAAAACCCCAATCTTAGACCTGATTGGAAAGATCTTGCTTGTTGGTGCCCACTATTATGGTGAAAGGTTAGGATGATTATTTTATGTTTCATATTAATCCTTTAGGTTTTTTATAAATTATTTTTGGTATCTTTATAGTGTGTGGGTCCCATAGAAAATGAGTTATTAATAGTATTCTTGTTCTTAAGGAAGATTTATGAGAATGAATATATGATCTAATGGATGATTTTTGAAGCTAAATAATTGTCTAAAATATCCATGAATTTTTTTTGGAATATTCATCTTTTTGTGTTAAAGTTCTAAAAGGTTAAACTTGAAAAGTCGATATGAAGGAAATGGTGCCATAAGTGAGAAAGAGTGATTAGAGTGAAAAGAGGAATTAGAAGGAATAATCAATTAGTAGGAATGGGTCTAAGATATTGGAGGTGATGTAAGGGATATATTACCTATATCCATGAGATTATTATTTTTCCTAGTCAATTAGAGATGATTGAATGGTTGACTCATAGTTGACCATGATGGGTTTGCTAGCAAAAGGAACCTATTTTGGATGATTGAGTTTGTTTTTAGGGAATATGGTTAGATCAAGTGTTTTTTATGATTAAAAAGTGTTGTTAACTCATTTAAATACCTTTATAGAGATTTTTATTATTTTACTAATCATTATTTAGTCAAATATAGTCATATAAGTGGTTTTATGCTTCATTTGTGAGATGTTTGTGATATGAGCTCATGGTATGGTATATAAAGCTTGTGAAGATGATCATCATAAACCTTAGGAGACATGAATAAATATTAATAAAATGTTATAAATATAGATGGCTGACCATAATTAATATTGGTATATATACAAGGTGATTTATGCCTTTTGGGTGTGTGAATCAAGATAAATAAGCAAGTGTGTGTGTGTTGATATTTAAAGACCTCATTTGAAGGTTGTTGGGGGTTTTGGTGACCAATGTTTGTATGATATTGAGTAGATAAAAATGACATTAGAATTAGCATAATTTTATAATTTTATTGAGTATTTTTATCATATTTATGAGTACATATTTGAATATGAGTGAAAGATTTGTGAAGGTGTTATTCACTCATGTTGAAGAGATAATTTGTTATTGGTGACTTGTGTGGAGTTGTAGACTTATATAATAGTGTTCTTTTAGGTTTTCTCTATTATTTTTAGAAGCAATTAGAGTTCAAGAGTTTTTCATTTGATAAGGTGTTGTGTTGATGCTCAACATCTTAGGCAAGTTGGTTCTCTTTGTGAAGTGGGTACTTCATTAAAGACTCTTATTTGTGATCATATTATAAGACTATATTCCTTTTTTTTTATAGACTTGAGAGTGGGTTTTCTCCCCCATGAGGGTTTCCCACATAAATATTGTGTAATGGTTACATTCATGCTTTTTATTTGATTCATCTATCTTGCATACTGATTTTATTGGTTAAGTAACTTGAAGAGTTGGGATTTGAATTTCATTATTTTTAAGCACTGATTCACCCCACCTCTTAATGGTTTGTACTTATATCAAATGGTATTAGACTAGGTCCTTTTTTATCTAAACAACTTAAAAGGTGGTTTTAAGGTACAATGGCAACTTAAGGAAGGAAAGGTGGTTTCTCTTCCAAACAAGATCCATTGTCTAATATTTATAACTATGCCTTTTGGAGTTCAAGAATGAAAAATTTTATCATGTCTCTAGGGTTTTATGTTTGGTAGATTATTTTTGATGGATATGTTTTTCCTACTAGTTCTCTTACTAGTGTTGCTGATAAGAAGCTATTTGAAAGCAATTCAAAGGCTATGAATGTTATTTCTAGTGGTCTATCAGAGACTGAATTCTCAAAGTACATTCATTGTCAAATAACTAAGGAAATTTGGACTAAGATGAATGCAATCTATGAAGGAGACTCATAGGTCAAGCTATAAAAATTACAAACTTTTAGAAGATAGTTTGAAAGTCTCAAAATGAAGGAGGAGGATTATGTGGCATCCTTATTGAATAGAGTGGATGATGTGGTCAATATGATTAGGGGTCTTGGAGAAAATCTCAAAGAGGATGTTATTATTTAAAAGGTATTAAGATCTCTATCTTATAGGTTTGACTCTAAGGTATCTATAATTGAGGAAAGTCATGATCTTACACTAATGAATATAGATGAAATTTATGGATCTCTCATTGCTGATGAGATGAGGATAAATGAAGACAAGTCTCCTAAGAAGGATGTTGAATTTAAGGTAGAGAACAAGCCTAAAGAAAATAAGACACAAAGTAAGGGGTCTCAAGGAAAAAATGCTATGTTAGATGATATATCTAATGATGATTTAATTACTTTATTTTCAAGAAAGTTTAAGACTGGATCAGCTAAGTATAGAGGTAATCTTCCTTTTATGTGATTTAATTGTGATGAAGTAGGTCATTTTGTAAGCAAATGTCCTCACAAGCATAAGAAAGATGAGGATGAGGATGAAGTAGAAGGTAAGAAATATTCTATGTCTGATAGAAACAAGAGATCATTCAATAAGTTTGATAACAAAAAGAAGTTCTATAAGGACAAAAGGAGTCTATAAATAAATATGGATGATAGTGACTCAAAAGTAGGTGATGATAGTCAATCTGATAACAATCACAATGAAAATGAAGTAGAGGATTATGAATTCCTTTTCATGGTAATCAAATCAGATGATGAAGGTGATTTTTCATATCAAATTAAAGGAAAATAAAGTGGATTAGATGAAGAAGATGAGGAAAACATTCCAAATTATGAGAGTGAACTAAAAATTTCTCTTAAATATTTGAAAATTGAAAGGAAGGTATGTAAAGGTTTGAAGGCCAATTTGAAAGACTATGAAGTTCAATTCAATATTTTTGAGGCTAAGATAACTAAAGATAATAGGGAGCATGAAGGATAAATCATGTTCTAAAATTCTAAATTGGAGTTTATATCCTCAAGCCTAAAAGGTAAGGAAGAAGAGTGTTCCAAGTTGATGATATAAAATAATTTTTTGATAGATGAATTAGAGAAAGCTTTGAATAAGGCTAAGTCTTTTTCCAAGTATGAAAAAAGAAAATATGATATTGATAGTATGTTGATGAATCAAAAGTCTTCAAGTGATAGAACATGTCTAGGTTTCATTGATAATCCATTAGTAGTATCTCAAGAAAAGTAGAAAAAAATTAAAGAGGAGAAAGATGAACCTATAAAAATCAATACCCAAGATAAAGGTGTTATCTCCAACAAGGTAAGATAGCTTAATGCCATAAAGCATTTGAAATTTAATGGATACTATCATATTTGTCATGAGTTTGATCATAAGTCCAATGATTTTAAGATGAAAGCTAATAAAATCAATCTACCTAATCATATGAATGAGATAAAATGCTTCAAGTGTTTGGAGATGGGACATTTGGCCAATCATTGTCTAAAGAAGATAAAACAAAGAGAGTCTTCTCCTAAGAATTTAACATGTTTAAATTGTCAAAGGATTGGTCACTTAAACAAAAAAATTTAGTATTAAAAAAGGATTACATGTTTTAATTGTAAGGGATTTAATCATACTGATAAATTTTGTAATAAAAAGGGGGCTCTTAATCAAGTCAACACCAATTAGGCTCCAAGTTTTCAAGAAAGGAAAGAAAAAGTATTATATAGGGAAAAGGAAGAAAATAAAGTAATAGTTGATATGTCTGTAGATCAGGATTGTGTGTTTTCAAAGGTGGAGAATGCTTCTTTCACTAAATAATTTTCATTATCTACTCATATTTTCAATGAAAAGATAAAAAACAATGAGAAGTTGAAGAAGGAAGACAAAGATAGCCCTATGATAAGTATGGATAATTTTGTAGCTCTAGATGATGATATTTCCCATACAAATCAATCATTGATAGACCTTGAAAATGTCAATTTAGTTTTTAATATAGATCAATACATGGTGTCATCCTTATTTTCTACCTATTCAAGTCTAAAAGAAGAGGAGAAAATTTCAAGAATAGAAGAGGTCATCACAGGCAAGTTAAAGAAGAATAAGATTGTGTTAACCAAAGAGGAAGAAGAATATGAGAAGTTGTGGGCCACTCTAGGATTCACATTATTCTAAATTAGTCTTGAGGGATTGGATCTCTCTTTCTATGCTTCACAAGAGACTCCTATAGGTGAAGAAGCAAGATTGTTTTTCTAAAAGGTATGTTTAGGTCTTTTGGTCATAAAATGTCATTTTGATTAATTTTTGACATCTTGGTTGAGTGATGATTTGAAGGAGAAGGAAGAAGTGGGTTTTATGATATCTTGAGGAAGATTTTCATGAGTCATTTCTAGGTGGTTTGAGGTCTTGATGAGATTAGATATGTTTTTTATGGTCAAAAGTTTGAGTTGACCATTTTTGGTAGTGATGACTACCTAGAAGGTGATAATATAGCACTTAAAGTGTTCCAAGGTGGATAAAAACTATCTACTAGATTATTCAAGTTGGTTTTTTGCATGTAAAAGAAGGGTAGATAGATTAGAGATGCTCCTAAGATGCCTAGGTGTGATTTTGACCATTTGGTCAAGGTGCATGATGTAGATGATGACTATATATGCTTAGAATGCTTGGTTTTAAGGGTCACTTAAAGAATGAAGATGTGTCATGAAGTATTTTTTTATAAAGAAGGTCTATACATGTGTTTAAGACATGTTTTAGGTGGTTTCATAGGTGGGTGAAAGATTTTATGCTAGGTGCAACATTTTGAGTGGTCATTGGATTCTCTTCTCAAGAGCATGCATTTGGTGGTGTAAAGGAATTCATGGTTTCCAAAGGTGTGTAGGCTTTAAATTTGGCATGGAAGTGATTTTTAATGGTTTCTAGGTGTGGTATCTAGCTCAAGTGTCTACATTGACTGGAGGTTGAGTTTTGACCAATTATTGCTTTGAAAGCCTAGTGATTTGGGCATGCTTGGAAAAAGTGGTCAAAATTTTGAGTTGGAGGATAAAATATTCAAAAGTAGTTGAGTGGGACAAATGGGTATCTAAATCATCTTTTACAATGGTCTGGAAGTAAGTATATTTATTTTTATTTAATTTGTAGCTCACTAGGAGGCCTAATTGGCTAGTAGGCTAAATAAAGAAGTATACTAAAGAGGATGAGTTGGAGGCTCATTCTTGGCATGTCTAAGGGGGAATGACAATGGTATTCAAATATGAAGTCTCATGGCTTGAAGTGATTAGGGTAGAGAGTTATGAGATCTCTAGTGGCTAGATAGTGCTATAAGGGGTCTAAGTAGGCCTAGTGAAGAAAATGAAGATTTTTGAGAAATGTTTCAAAATAAAGATAGATTTATTGGTTATATATAAATATGTTGGTCTATTCTAAGCATGATTTAGGTATGGTGGTATACTTGAAGTTATCTTGGTTATTTTTAGGGTGCCTTGAGTTTAAAGGTATGTGAGCTTACATGGTGTTATGGTGTTCATGTTATTATTTGAATTAATGATAACTATTATTGGAGGTGGTGTAGACTAAGGGGGAGCCTTTAAAGTGAAGTAGGGTCCTAAGGGGAGCTATGTTTCCTTGAAAATTAGTGATAGGTCTAGGGATATTGTTATTTGAAGAGTATTTCTAAGTGAGAGCATCTTCTAAGGAGGAGTTGTGCTTATTTGAGGTCTGAATGGTCCATTTTCAAAATATTTCCTATAGGTGACTATGTTTTCATGAGTTTCTTATAACTCATTTGCTTGTTTTCTATGGTGCCTAGTGTTGAAGGGAGTCCACTTTGTCATTTTGGCAAAGGAGGAGAGAGAAAAGGAGTGTTGCCATCAATGACAAAGGGGGAGATTGTTGGGATTTTGATGGTATATGTGTTTTCATTGATGTCAAGTGACATTGGTAAAAATAAAGTGGTCTAAGACATCAGAGTGATGAAACATGGTGGTCTAATATACTTGGAGCAATGGGATGCTTGCAATAGTGTGCATGGGTGTCCTAAGTGGATGCTGTATGGCTAAATAGGGATTAGAATGAGTATGTTTGACTTGTTCTTGATGTGTTTTATGCTCAAGGGTTGACTTCATGTGGCCTTAATGAGGTATGCAGGTCAAGTTATGCCTTGTAGGCTTGATCATGAATGGTTGCCTATAGGGTTTTGAGTAATATGGATTATGTGACATGGTAAGGAGATCATTATGCTTGGAATATATAATTTAGACATGTATATGGAGCTAATATGTTAGGTTTATGATTTTTAAGAGGTGACAAGTGTTATGTATGATAGCTTGGCTATTGGCCTAGTTGGCATAGGTGGGATAGTGAGGCTTTGTGAAGGGTGAAAGAGTGATTTTAGAGTGGTTAAGATTATATCTACATGGGATATGATCAAAGAATATTGGTAAAGTTCATTTACCAGGTCATATGTCAAAGGTTGAAGTGAAATGTCAAAAAAAGGATTTTATGGCTTCAAGAGGTGCTTGAAAGATGTCTAATGAGCCTGAGAAGGATTTTCTTATGTTTTTTGGCATGTGAAAGGTATACATGGGGAGATAATCATTTTTGATATTGTTTGGGGGTTAAGGGGTACAACTTTATGAATGATCATTTAGAAGTTAAGGAGGTTTTTGACTGTTAAAACCCTAATCTTAGACCTGATTGGAAAGATCTTACTTTTTAGTTCCTATTATGATGGTGAAAGGTCGAGATGATTATTTTAGGTTTTAGAGGACTGCTTTAGGTTTTTGGGAAAGTATTTTTGGTCTCTTGACAGTGTGTGGGTTCCATAGAAAATGAGTTGTTAACAATATTTTTATTCTTAAGGAAGATTTATGAAACTGACCAGATGATCTAATGGATTATTATTTAATCTAAGGACTTATCTCAAACATCCAATAAAATTTTCAAGAATATTCATATTTTATGTCAAAGTTATATAAGGTTAAATTTGACTATTCAATATGAAGGAAATGGTGCCATAAGTGAGAAAGAGTGATTAGAGTGAAAAGAGGAATTAGGAGGCCTAATCAATGAGTAAGAATGGGTCTAATATCTTAGAGGTGATTTAGGGGATGTACACAGTCTATCCATGATATTATTATTGTTCCTAATCACTTGGAGATGATTTAATGGTTGACTCATAGTTGACCATGTTGGTTTTTCTAGAAAAAGGAAACTATTTTGGATGATTGAGTTTATTTTCAAGATAGATGGTCAAATCAAGTGTTTTTGATGATTAGATAGTGTTTATGACTCTTTTAATTAATTTTATAGATATTTTAAAAATATTTTACTAATATTTATTTAGTCAATTACAGTCATATAAGTGGTGTTATGCTTTATTTGTGAGGTGTTTGTGATATGAGCTCATGGTATAATATAGAAAGCTTATGTAGACGATCATGGCTGACCTTAGGAGACATGAATAATTCTTCCTAAAATTTTCTAAATAGAGATGGATGATCATAATTAATATTGGTATATATACAAGGTGATTTATGCCTTTTAGGTGTGTGAATGAAGCTAGACAAGCAAGTGTGTGTGTTGATATTTGAAGACCTTGTGCAAAGGTTTTTGGGGGTCTTGGTGATAAATATTTGTATGATATTTATTAGATAAAAATTTAATTAGAATTAGTATAACTTTTTGACTCTATTTATTATTTTTATAAGGTTTATGAGTGAATATTTGAATATAAGTGAAATATTTGTGAAGGGGTTATTTGCTTGTGTTGAAGAGATATCTTTTTTTTGATGACTTGTGTGGAGTTTAAAACTTGGAGAAGAGTGTTATTTTAGTGTTTATCTATAATATTGAGAATAAATCAAAGTTCAAGATTTGTTCATTTGATAAGGTGTTGTGTTGGTTCTCAACATCTTAGGCAAGTTAGTGCTTGTCATCTTTAGGGGTTAGTGCTCCTTGTGAAGTGGGTACTTTACTAAAGCCTCTTGTTTGTGATCATCTTATAGGACTATAGTAAATTTTTTTAGACTTGAGAGTGGGTTTTCTCCCTCATGATGGTTTCCCACAAATATTTTGTAATTTTTACATTCATTGTTTGTTCTTTGATTCATCTATTTGCATATTGATGTGATTGGTTAAGTAACTTGAAGATTTAGGATTTTAATTGCATTATTGTTAACCAATGATTTACCCCCTACCCTCATAATGGTGTTTAATTATATTAGTATGTTGACTAGTTCAACTCATTTTAATCTTCAATATATTATACAAAGTTCACTTGGAAGGTTCCTTAAGAAGACCATAGGTGATATTTTTGTACTATGAGATCATAAAAGGGTTTGAGTCTTATTTATATAAATTTTTCACCTAGTGAGGGACCTCATGAAATTTAGTACATCTTTGTAATAATTATACAAATCCTTAAAAATTGAAGGAAAACCTTTTTTTATAGGACTGTAAGTAATAACTACACCACATATGATAGTCATGTTTCAATCTTGATGCTTTGGCATCCACCTAGAATACTCATGGTGATCATTTAGAACATTTAGAAGTTAAATTTATGTTTTGAGACCTACTAGTGTTCCTCATAGGTATGTATCCAGTTCATCATAGGCTCCTTAGTCACAAATGTTGACCTATAGGTCTATATACTTATAGGTTTGCAAGAACTCCTTTGACCCTATAACAAATAATGTATTAAGACTTAAAAATTCATCTTTGGAACTTTATATATTATGTGAAACTACTCAAATCACTACTCGACACCTAACCTACCCATTAGATCCAAATTCTTGAAAAAAAAATTATAAATGGTTATTCTAGGTTTAACACCTTCATCATGCATTGTATGATTGATATTCATGATTTAATGACTCAATATGAATATCTTAGGAGATATTTTAACTTGAACATCAGTATGGTTATTTCAAGGATGAATTGAGATATTTCTCATCAGTCACAACCCTATACTCAATTATTTCATGTTTGAAATCTTAGTTAAACACTAATGCTAATGACCCTCATTATATGCTAACCTCATTTTGAGGATGTTCATTAGATTTGAAAATATCATTAAATTTTTATGGGATTTCATACACCTGTATGTAACTATTTTTCGCTCCATTTGGAATGCATTACTCCTTGAACAGGGTACTTGCTTATTTTTCATAACTATACTCACCCTTCATTTAAAACATGTATATTGGCCTTAGAATAAAAGGGTCCTTTTAAGGGTTTTGTAAAATTAAAATAAGACATTATATCATGCCTTAAATATGAAATATACACTCCCCATTGAAACCATTTAGTTTCAATATTGACCTACATGTTTGCAAACATGTAGGTTCATAATCTTATTTTGAACTTGGAATATATACATCATTAGGATCCTTGATTTATGGGTTTTGTCACATATTTTACCTTATTTATAATTATATTTAATATCATGTGAGATATTGATTTTATTTCAAGGATATTACAAAATTAATACACATCCACATTTGACAAGGTTTCTCTCAGCCATGTTTGTTAGTTCCAACATCTCAATTATGCATGCATAGTTATTTATTTTCCTTGAAGTTCATTCATTAAATGATGTCTACATAGGTATAAGATATATTTATTAATTTTAATAAGTTTTATACCACCTCATTTCAATAATTATATGCACCAATACACGTCACATCTCTTTTAAATGTGGCTGTCATGTTTAAACTAACAAATCAAGTCTATTGATACTTCTCCAAACATGAATTTGAATAACCTTGAGAGAATATGATATAATAGGGGTCAAAGAGTGTTAAAAATATATTTAAAAAATCATATTCATTTTAGAGGTACAATCATTGGGAGGTTTAAATCAATGATGCAAGAAATTCAATTCTAATTCAAAAACTTCAAACTCTTAACCAATTAACAAAAGCATTCATTAAGCATATAAACCAGGTATTATAAAGAACAAAGGTAACTATGCAATATCAACATACATAGCACATGGATTATGTGGGAAACCCTCATGTGGGATAAAACCCACTCTCAAGTCTAAACAAAATTAGACTACAATCCTATAATAAATTTTCAAACAAGAGACTTTAGTAAAGCACCCACTTCATAAGGAACACCAACCCCTATGCCTGAAAAAACACCCACTTGTAATAGATGTTGAGCACCCACATAATATCTTCTAATATCATTACCTCTTTATATTTGATTTCTTTTCAATCTGATGGATAAATAGTTAATATCAACTCTCTTCAACCATTAAATACTTCACATACAAACAATGTATCCAAAACAACCTTGTAGACCACTCTACACTTTTTCATTCATCGTTAATCTTCAACCCTACAATAACACTATAATAAAATCAGAAATATGACCTATAGGTCACACACATATTACTCGCACTGATATTTTCTTCAATCCATTGACCAAACACACTTAAACTTCTCTTTTTTTTCACTTGTCAACTCTATAAGCCTTCATATTTATTTATGCTCTTTATAGAGCCTTCATGATCACCATCTACTTGGTCGGATATAAGACATATCTTAACTCTTAAGAATTATATCAAACTTATAATAAGATAAATTTAACCTACATAGGTATTCCATAGTTTTTATAGATCACCCTTGAGCAATAACATATTTCAATTAGGTCTAAGAATCCCTTATAGGTCCACATAGACCTATTCATCCTTTAAGCTCTTCACCAAGAAAAACTAGGAACACAAGAACACTTAAAATCACATATTTCCTCACCATTTTACCCATAAGACATCCTCAATTGATTAAATTCATCACTACACACATCTTAATATGAAAAACCTATCAAACATTTTCTTTGTACATGAAAACACCATGAATGAAACAAAAGTCAACTTCTAAGCAATGGTTCATGTTGAAGATGGATTGGTTAAACCTCTAAAATCCATAAAGATAATCTTGGAGTATAAAAAACTTTCCAATAGATAATTCACCTTGAATTATCCAAACACCATCAATAAAAACTCAAACATCCTTCTTGGATCACTTGCAAAAGATAGCCAAACCTTTAGTCAACTTTGAACCATAATAAAGATAGTTATATGACTAGTCAAACCTCCAAATCATTTTTCCCAGATTTCCATTAAAGTTATATAACATTTTTTTTTATACCACCATTAAATTCATCCATAATAAAAATTTATTAAAAAAAGCATTTCAAACTAGTTTTCCTTTGTAAATTCAAATATTTGAATTCCAATTGTCACTTTTTAATGCAAATGACTATAGAAACTAGTGAAATCTACCCGAGAGACAAAATTTTCACTACCATAAATTTTATATACATAACATAAAGAACTAAATTTTTTAAAAAATGATATAGGAACACATATTAACAAACATATGTGACCACTTTATTCTAACACCTTCACTTGTGTGAATGCTGACATCATCAATCTACTTACTCATGAAGTCCTACCAAAATGACTAGGATAACCTAGACATTCAAAAGACTAAATAGATGAATTAATTTCACTTTAAAAATTATAAAAATAACTCTTTATTCCTCGTATTACCCCTCAAACATATTCAACACATCACCAACATCCATCATCTTTCCTAATTAAGCAAACACTATAGGTCCATGCATGATCACTAAGGCACACTTTGTCATTGAGAACCATGAATACAAATAAACTCATGAAAACTATAGGAAACCTTATGAAATAATTGAAAAAATATCAAAAATCTCCCCATTTTTCATTGATGTCAACACTTTTAAATGTTTTCAAAGGCAACAACAAAGCTTATGCACATCCTCTTTCCCCTCTACAAACGCTTTCTTCCCCTTTGAAACAATGATAAACTTGGATTACATCTTAATATTGAGGACCTTTATATATTTTAAAAGCTAAAATCAATAATGGATCTCCTTTAAGAGATTTTATAAACTCCCCCTATCACTATGCATACCATTCCTTACCATGACTACATCAATCCTGCCCATTGACAATACTCTTCTTTGACCATGCACTACTATATGAACAAGAAATGAACACTATGAAGAAAATATTAGTGATCACACCTTGATATAAATAAGATGGACTCCCCATAGGTAACTTTAACATGGGAACCCCTTGAGCATCTACATACCATCTCCAACCATGATGAAATTTCATAGTTGCCTTCAAATTTTCTCTCACAAAACACCCATAAAATGAAAATTGGACATTAAAACTATTTATAAAACATATATGATGCATAAATACAACTAATAAACATATTTAGGGACAACCATAGCTTTTATTATGAATAAAATTACCAAAATCGCTCTTCTTCACACTAGCCTTGCATAGAGGCTTAGTAACCCTACCTGAACCTTGTAGAGCCCATAACTTTTTTTGTATGCACCATCATGAATTTAAATTTATTATATAGAGTAAACTCATATTTACCATAATTCATGATAATAATAATCATTCGTCTCTTTTTTTTCACCATAGCTCCTTCATAAATTGACCTACCAATTAGACTTCCATTTGCAAAAAGCTCAACCATAGGATAAAATTTGAACTTTTAAACGAATATAAAGCACTTCCTAAGCAATATTTTATCTATTTAAATATATTAATAAAATTATAACTTTAACTCCTTTGGGAAGGTCACTATCCCATATGGTGCAAAACCTAGGGCATTAAAAAGAAATAAGGTCAACTTACCACCTTTAAGTCAACACCAACTCTTAAAACTTATCTCACACTTAGAGATCAACAATAAAAACTTATATACAAATTTTTCAAGTTTCAATTATTTGGGAACCAATATAACCATGAAATGGTTTTGTCCTACTAGCCCTAAACAAGGACTGTCATACCTGATAGCCTTCAAAAATCTTCAACTTGCCCTCAAGAGACCTTCAAAGCCTAAAACCACCTATAACACACCTATATGAAGTAATACAACCTATATTAAGTCAAAACACCTTTATATTCAAAATATTCATCTTGAACACTCACCAATATTCATTTAACACTTAAAACTAGTCATAATATGCATACACCCCTGTGTATACGCCAAACTATGCCAAAACATATTCAGCTAATCATAAACACCTTATGACATTTCCTCAACACCTTTTTCATATGGAAACATCAAATCCAACTTTATTATGCCCTTTTTTAGCTTCATATACCTCAAATGCATCAATTTTACAAGATGAACACAAACTAGGCAATGAACACTAAACAAAATAGTCAAATTAAACAAATGGTCATGAATGACTCTTTTGAATATCTTAGCACATATAAACCCATGTAATACACTTTGAAAATTCCTATTCACGCTCCATATCAACCTTACCTTCATTATTCATGATTTGGCCTTCTAAATAAAGCAATAAAATTTGACTAAAGCATGCTTTTAAGACCAATGTCCTTGAATAAATTTCTTGAAGATTTTCATCACAAACCTATGAAGAAAGCTCATGAAATTATTTCTTCCCCTTAACCAATGAAATTATAATGATTTATAGATAAGTATATGACTCCCAAGCTTTGCATTAGATATTTAAATGTTGCTTTTGTCAATGGTTTAGTCATAATATTTACAAGTTATTCTTTTATAAGCATATACTCCAAATTAACACTTTGATTACTCACTTGTTCTCTCAAGTGATGATATATAATAGGAATGTGATTAGTTTTTGAGTTCATAATAGGATTATTAGATATACTAATTACACTATTATTATCATAATATATAGGACATGGTCCATTTTGTCTTACCTTATAGTCTTCTAAGGTTTGCTTCATCCATATTACTTGAGTACAACATGAAGAAACAACTATATAATTAGCTTATATATTATATATGGATACAAAATATTTATTCTTGTATATCCAAGACACTAAGAACTAACCCATGAATAAAACACCACCATTGGTACTCCTTTTATCATCCAAAAATCCTACCCAATCTGCATCAATGTATGTCCTTAATTATTGGGGTGCCATAAAGCATATTATATGGTGCTCTTGAGATATATAAATATCCTTTTGACTTTTGTCAAGTGATATTATATAGGATTAGATTGAAACCTACCTACAAGGTGTATTGCTTGCATGATATTAGGCCTCAAAGTAGTAGAGTACAAAAGACTTGCAATCATGGATCTATACAAGGTTTGATCAACCTTTGGTGAGTCATCTTGTTTACTTAAATTTTATCCTTTGATCATTTGAGTAATCATTAGCTTAAAATACAACATGTCAAACTTACTTAGCATATCCTTCATGTATTTTGTCTATGAAATGAATATGCTTGCATCAAATTGGTTAATATGTAATCCTAAAAAGAAAGAAAGTTCTCCTAAGATTAACATTTAAAACTTAAACTTCATAGCATCTACAAACACTCTACTCATGTTGTCATTATCAGATCTAAAAACTATGTCATCAACATGGACCAACACAAGTAATTGATGTGTGATTTCTATATTTATGTACAAATTACTATCAATTACCTCTATTTTGAAGCCTTAGCTCAAAATATACTTATCTAATCTATCATACCAAGTTTTAGGAGCTTGTTTAAGACCATATAAAGCCTTATTTAGTTTACAAACATAGTATTAATTACTTACCATGGAAAAACCTTTAGGTAGCTCAATATAGAATTCATTTAAGTTGCAATTTAAAAAATCAAATTTCACATCCATTTTGTAAAATTTGAAACCTTTAAAGCTTGAATATGATAAGAAGAGTTTAATTTCTTCCATTTTTGACACAAGATAAAATGTCTCATCAAAATATATCCATTAAACTTTACCATATCTCTTACACACCAGTAAAGCCTTATTTATTATGGCATCTCCTTTCCCATCTATCTTGTTTCTAAAAACCCATTTAGTTCCTATCACATTTTTATATTTTGGCCTAGGTACCAAATCCTAGGTTTCATTATTTACTATTTGATCAAGTTCCTTATCCATTGTACATATCCAATTTTCAAATTTTATATATTCCAAGAATGTTTTAGGTTCAACCTTAGATAATAGAGTTGTGTCTTGTTGATTTTGATTGATCAACATTATCCTTATAGTCTATAGACTAAAATTCATATCTCTAATTACCTAGGAAATTGGATGATCCTTATGTATTCTTCTAGATGGAGATTTAGTGTCTTATCTTACCTCTTCCTTTTCATCAATTGATTGATTAGAAATGCCTTCCTTATTTAAATTAATATTCTCTATAGTTTCATTTATTTTCAAGTTAGGCTTCTTGATTTTACCTACATCTTCAAATATTACATTAGAACTTTCAACAACCTTATGGAGTCTCTTATTGAAACATTTGTAAGTAGAACTTATGGAGGAATAACCAAAGAAGATTACCTCATTAGACCTTAAGTAAAATTTACCAATATTTCCTTCATCCCTCTTAATTAAACACTTGCTCACAAACACTCTAAAATGTTTCACATTAGCTACCCTATTTTTCCATATCTCATATGGAGTCTTATCACCATTTACTCTAACTTGGCATATATTTAAGATGTATATTGATTTATTATTATCCTCTTCTAAAAAACCATCTGATAATTTGGAATATTAAAGCATGGTTCTATTCATCTCTTGGATAGTTCTATTTTCCCTTTCAACTACCCCATTCTATTGGCGTGTCCTAGCAGTAGAATATTGTCTTCTAACCCCTTGATTTTCACAAAAAATATCAAAATCATAAGACCAAAATTGACCTCTTCTATCTGATCTCACACACTTGATTTTGTATCTTTTTTCATTTTAAACAAGATCTTTGAATGCTTTAAACTTTGAAAAAGCTTTTGATTTCTCTTTAAGGAAATATATCCAAGTTATCCTTGTAAAGTCCTCAATTAATAACATGAAATATATGTTACCCTGAATACCTTGAGTTATTATAGGTCCACATAGATTAGTGTGGATAAATTATAATGGTAATGTGGTGGAATTATCCTTAGATTTATAGCTTCTCTCAGTTTTCTCCCCATGAAGGCATGCCTTGCAAAGAGTATGAGGAATCTTAGTGATTTTAGGCATATGCCTTACTAATCCTTTTCAAATGATCCTCACCAAATTATCAGAATTCATATGTCCAAGTATTCTATGCCAAATCCATCATTCCTCTAATTGATTCATGAAACACTCCTCCCTTTTAGATTCATGGAACACATATAAGTCATTTTCTGCCTTGTGAATATTTGAAACTAATTAGCTAGACTTGGATTTTCTCACTTCACATCCTTGATCATGAAAAGTTATAACATTTCCTTTCTTATACATTTATTTAACACTTATAATATTGTGTTTCAAACCTTCTACATATAAAACATTTTTAGTTCTAATATGACAATTATCCAAACTTATAGACCCTTTGCCAACTATGTTAGTAGAATTATTTTCACCAAATCTCACTAAAATTGAATTATGTTTTTTTAGAGAGATAAAATTGATCTTTTCTCTTTTCATATGACTTGGGCATCCAATATCTCTATACCATTTCTTAATTTCATCATCTTGAGTATGCAAGACAATTTAAACAAAGATTAACTATTCCTTTGTGCACTACTTGAATTTTGCTTCTTCTTTTCTTCAATCTTGGATTTGTCTTATTTGAAGCATTTGATGGTGTCAATGACTTGTAAGTCATTTTTCCAATAGTTCCTATTATATTACTTATCTATATGTCCCTATTGGTTTTAGTTGTAGAATAGAACCCAATTTTTATTCTTTGAAGAGAAAGCACCGTCCCTAATCTATGACCATATTGATTACAAGTGTAATAGTTCCCATTAGAAACATAACTATAGTTATTCATGTTACACATTACTTGTACTTGACCATCAAAAACATAAGAATTTTCATCTTTAAGTTATTTTTTATATTTAGGATTTTTCTAGTCCTTTGATAGAGGCACATCTATATATGTCATAGATTTACATTAAAAATGATCCAATGTTTGATTTAGGCCGTTATGCATCATGTCCTATAAATTCTTGACTATTTTTCTAGTTTATATATTTATGTCTTCACACCATCAATGCTTGAATTAATCTCATAATATATTACGGAATTTAGATATGAATTTTTCCTTCCTTTCTTGTTCTTTAATCTTTCATTCTCTTCCTCTAGATGTTTGATCTCTGATAAGGCACATACTAGTTTACCTTGAAGATATATCTCAACCTCTTTGTCATCTATTATACCTGTCATCACCTTCAAGTGGTTAATTCTAAAAATAAGGTATGGATCTGATACAAATTATTATAGGTATAATCACTAAGAGGTAGGTGAATCAGTGATGCAATCAATTCAATTCCAATTCCAAAACTTCAAATTCCTAACCAATTAACAAAATCATTCATGAATGATATAAACTAGTTGCTAAAAAGAACGAAGGAAACTATGCAAGATAAACACACATAAAAAAATAGACTATGTGGGAAACCCTCATGGGGGATAAAACCCACTGTCAAATTTGAAAAAAATTGGACTACAAACTTATAATATATTTACAAATAAGAGACTTTACTGAAGCACCCACTTCATAAGGAGCACTAACCCCTAAGCATGAATAAGCACCCACTTGTCCTAGATATTGAGCATCCACATAAAATATTATTATATAAACACATCCAAATCTTTTATTTCATTTAATATGATGTAAAAATAGTGAATATCAACTCTCTTTAACCATTCAATCCTTCATACACAAGTAACGCATACAAAACAATGTTTTGGATCACTCTACACTTCTTCGCTCATCCTCAATATTCAATGTTTAAATAAAAATATAATAAAACTAGGAATATTACATATTGGTCATAGACATATTAATCACATTTTTATTCTCTTAAATATATCCAAAAAACACATTTAACCTTCTCTTTTCTTCACTTGTCAACTCTAGAAACCTTCATCTTTATTTATGTTCTTTATAGATCCTTCATGATGACCATCTACTGGGTTAGCTATAATACATATCTTAATCTTAAGAATAATATCACACTTATAATAAGATAAATTTTACATACATATTTCATAAATAGTTTTTATATATCATCCTTAATCAATAACATCTTTCAATTAGGCCTAATAATCCCTTACATGTCCATGAGGACTTATTCATCCTTTTAACACTTCATCGATCAAAACTAGGAATACAAGACCAATTAAAATCACATAAGTCCTCTCCATATGATCCCAAATACATGATAAAATTATTTAATTCATTGATACACACCTCTTCATTTTCAAAACCTATCAAACATTTTCCTTCTATATGAAAACGCCATGAACAAACCAAAAGTCAACTTTCAAGAAATGGATCATATTGAAGATGGATTGGTTAAACCTCAAAAATCCATAAATATAATCTTTAGGAGTATAAAAAAATATAAAATATATAATTTACCTTGTAACATCTAAACGCCATCAATAAAAATTGAAACATCCTTCTCAGGTCACTTATAGAAGATAGTCAAACCATTAGTCAACTTTGAACCACAATAAATGTAGGTGTATGATCAGTCAAACCTTCAAATATTTTTTCTTGGATTAACCTTGAGTTTATCTACCACATTTTTTTTATACCACCATTAAATTCATCTATCATTTAAATTTATTAGTAAAACATTGTAGATTGGTTTTCCTTTGTAAATTTAAAATTTTGAATTCTAAAATTCACTTTTTAATGCAAATTTGACTATGGAATCTAGTGAAATATACCTGAGAGACCAAATTTGAACTACCATAAATTTTTATATACATCACATAAATTCATTAAATTTTAAACAAATGATATAGGCATAAATCTAAACAAACCCATGTGACCACTTTCTTTTGATACCTTCACACGTATGAATGTTGATGTAATCAATCTACTTACTTAAGAAGTTCTACCAAGATTACTAGGATAAGATAGACATTCAAAAGACTACATATATGAATTCATTTCACTTCCAAAAGTTTACCAAGAACTCTTTATTCCTCATATGACCCCTTAAACATGGTCAACACATTACCAACATCCATCATCTTGCATAATTAAGTAAACACTACAAGGTCCATACATGATCACTAAGGCACACTTTGTCATTGAGAACCATGGATAAAAATAAAATAATGAATAATATTTTCCACCTTAGTGAATTCATTAAAAACACCTCAATATTATTTCCACTTATCATTGATGTAAACACTTATAAATGTTTTTAAAGCCAATAATAAAGCTTATGTGCATACTCTTTTCCCTCTAAAAATACTTTCTCCCCCTTTGACATAATGATAAAGTAGGATTAAATACCAATATTAAGGAGCTGTAAATGTTTTAAAACCCAAATTAAATAAGGTATCTCCTTTGAGAGATGATATAAACTCCCCCTATCACCATGCATAACATTCCTTACCATGACTTCCTGAAGCCTACCCATTGACAACACTCTTCTTTGACCATGCACTATTATATGAAAATGAAATGAAAAATATGAAGAAAATATGAGTGATCACACATTGATAACAATAATAGGGACTCCATATAAGTCACCTAAATTTGGGCACCCCTTGAGCATATTCATATCATATCCAACCATGATGAAATTTCATAGTTGCCTTCAAATTTTCTCTCACAAGCCACCCATAAAATGAAGAGTTGACATTCAAGATATTTATAAACCATATATAATGCATAAATCCAACCAATAAATATATTAATTCATAACCATACCTTTGTCTTATGAATAAAATGACCAAAAATCACTCTTCTTCACATTAGCCTTGCCTAGAGGTCAAGTAACCCTACCTAGACATTCTAGAGTAGATAACTTTATGTGTATGCACCCTCATGAATTGAAATTTATTATCTATAGTATAGTAATATTTCCCCTAATTCATAAAAATAATAACTATCCAACTCTTCTTCTACACCATAACTCATTCATAAATTGACATGTTAATTAGCCTCCATTTGCACAAAATCTCAACCATTGAATAAAATTTACACTTATAGATGATTGTAAATCACTTTCTAAGCACCCTTTTTAAAATTTCAATATATTAAGTATCCTTAGACTTCAAATCCATTTTAAGTTCACTAACACATATGGTGCAAAACCTAGGGCATCAAAAAGAAACAAGGTCAACTTACCACCTTTTAGTCAACACCAACTCTTGGAACTTCTCTCACACTTGGAGGTCAAAAATACACACTTCTAGACTAATTTTTGAGATTTTAATCCTTTAGGAACCCATAGAACCATGCAATGGTTTTTGTCCTGCTAGCCTTTAAATAAGGACTATCATACCCGAGAGCCTTCAAAAATATGAAACTTGCACTCAAGAGACCTTCAAATCCTAAAACCACATAGATTACACTTGTATGAAGTTAACACACCACTATATGCCAAAATTTCATCTTAAAAACTCACTAATATTCATTTGACACATGAAACTAGTCATGTTATGCATACAAACCCTATGTATACCCCTATCACTATGCCAAAACACCTCTAGATGAGCATGGACACCTTATGAAATTTATTCAACACATTTTGTACATGGAAATAGAAAATAAAACTTTATTCTACCATTGGTTAGCTTCATAGACATCAAATTCATCAATTTTTTAAGATGAACACACACTAGGCAATGAACATTAAAAACTAGTCAAATTCAAAAAATGGTCATGAATGACTCTTTTGACTAGATGAGCACATATAAACCCATGGAATACACTTTTAAAATTCATCTACACACTCCACATCAGCCTTACCTTAATTTTTCATGATTTGACCTTATAAATAAAGCATCAAAATTTTATTAAAACATGTTTTTAGGACCAATGTCCTTGAATATATTTCTTGAAGTTTTTTGTCATAAACATATGGATAAATCTCATGAACTTGTTTCTTCCTCTTAACCAATGACATTATAATTATTTATAGATAAGGATATGACACCCAATCTTTATGTTAGATATTCAAATATTGCTTTTATCAATGGTTTAGTCATAATATCTGCAAGTTGTTCTTTTATAGGCACATACTCCAAATTAACACTTTGATTACTCACTTGTTCCCTCAAAAAATGATATATAATAGGAATGTGCTTAGTTTTTGAGTGAATAATAGGATTCTTATAGATACTAATTGAACTAGTATTGTCACAATAGATAGGACAAGGTCTATTTGATCTTACCTTATAGTCTTCTAAGGTTTGTTTCATCCACACTACCTAAGTAAAATATGAAGCAACAATTGTATACTCATCTTGTGTAGTTGATAAGGATACAGAGGATTACTTCCTACTTATCTAAGACACCAAGCATTCACCATGAATAAAACACCACCACTAATACTCCTCCTATCATCCACACATCATACCCAATTTGCATCAATGTATGTGAATAGATTGAATTATTTGTTTCAAGGGTACCTTAAACCATCCTCTATGGTGCTCTTGAGATATCTCAAGATCCTTTTGACTGTTTTCAAGTGAGATTCTATAGGATGAAATTGAAACCTACCTATAAGGCATACTATTTTCTTGATATCAAACGTCAAAGCATTAGAATACAAAAGACTTCCATTCATGTATCTATACAAGGTTTGATCAACCTTTGTTGAGTCATCTTGTTTACTTAACTTGCATCTTATGATCATTAGAGTATTTATTGGCTTATAACATAACATGTCAAACTTACTTCGCATATCCTTGATGTATTTTTTATATTAAATGAACATTCCTACATCAAATTTGTTAATATGTAATCCTAAGAAGAAATAAAGTTATCCCAACATTGAAATTTCAAACTCAGTCTTCATAACATCTACAAAATCTCTACTCATGTTGTCATTTTTAGATCTAAAAACTATGTCATCAACATAGAATACCATAAGTAATTGATGGGTGTCATCTATCCTAATATACAAATTACTATCAACTAACCCTCTTTTAAATCCTTAGATCAATAGATACTTGTCTAATCTATCATACCAAGCTCTAGGAGCATGTTTAAGACCATATAAAACCTTCTTTAGTTTACAAACATATTCCTAATTAATTATCATGGAAAAACCTTTAGGTATCTAAATATAGACTTCTTCATCTAAGTTTCCATTAAAAAAATTAGATTTTACATCCATTTGTTAAAATTTAAAACCTTTGAAGCTTACATATGATAAGAAGAGTCCAATTACTTCCATTCTTTCCATAGGAGTAAATGTCTCATCAAAATAAATATTTTCAACTTGAGTATATCCTTTACACACCATTCTATCCTTATTTATTGTGACCTCTCCTTTCTCATTCAACTTGTTTCTAAAAACCCATTTAGCTCCTATCACATTTTTGTTTTTTGGCCTCGATACCAAATCCCATGTTTCACTATTTACTATTTTATCAAGTTCATCATCCATTACACATGTCCAATTTTCATCTTTGCTAGCTTCCAAGAATTTTTTAAGTTTAACCTTGGATAAAAAATCTATCTCTTGTTTATTTTTATTGATAAGCATCCTCCTTTTATTCTACAATCTAGCATTCACATCTTTAATTACCTAGAAAACTGGAAGATCTTTCAGTATTCTTCTAGATGGAGATTTAGTGTCTTGTCTTACCACTTCCTCTTCATCATTTGATTGATTATATATGATTTATTTATTTTAATTAAGGTTCTCTATAGTTTCATTTATCTACAAGTTAGGCTTTTTTATTTCACCTACCTCTTCAATTCTTACATTAAAACTTTCAACAACCTTGTGGAGTCTCTTGTTTAAACATTTTTAAGTAGAACTTATGGAAGAATAACCTAAAAAGATGCCCTCATCAGACCTTTATTCAAATTTACCAATATTTTCTTGTCCCTCTTGATAAAACACTTGCTCCCAAATACTATAAAATATTGGACATTAGCTGCCCTATTTTTCCATAACTCATAGGGAGTCTTATCACCATTTACTATAACTTGGCATCTATTTAAGATGTATATTGATGTATTATAAACCTCTTCCTAAAAACCATTTGATAATTTGGATATTGAATCATGGTTCTACTCATCTCTTGGATAGTTCTATTTTTCCTTTCAACTACCCCATTTTGTTAGGGTGTCATAGTAGTAGGATATTGTCTTCTAATCCATTGATTTTCACAAAAAAGTATCAAGCTCATAAGACCAAAATTCACCTCCTCTATCTGATCTCACACACTTGATTTTTTAACCTTTATAATTTTTAATAATATATTTTAATGCTTTAAACTTTAAAAAATCCTTTGATTTCTATTTAAGAAAATATATCCAAGTCATCCTAGTAAAGTCATCAATTAATAGCATGAAATAGCTATTACATTTAATACCTTGAGTTCTTGTAGGTCCACATAGATCAGTGTGAATTAATTCCAATGGTACTATGGTGGAATTATACTTATATTTGTAGCTTCTCGTAGTTTGTTTCACATGAATGCATGCCTTACAAATAGTATGAGGAATCTTAGTGATTTTAGGCATATGCCTCACTAATCCTTTTAAACTAATCCTCACCAAATTGTCAAAATTTAGATGTTTAATTATTATATGCTAAATCTAGCCTTCATCTAATTGATTCATGAAACATTCCTCCCTTTTTGATTCATGGAACACAAACAAATTGTTATTTTCCTTGTAAATATTTGTAACTAATTTTATAGACTTGGCTCTTCTCACTTCACATCCTTGATCATGAAAAGTTAGAACATTTCCTTGCTTGCATATTTTGATAATAGTTAGAATATTTTATTTCAAGCCTTCTATATATAAAACATTTTTATTTCTAGTATGACCATTATCCAAAGTTATAAACCCTTTGACAACTATGTTATCATAATTATTGTCACCAAATCTCACTAAATCAGAATTGTGTTTTTTGAGAGAGATAAACTTGATCTTGTCTCCTGTCATATGAATTGAGCATCCAATATATATGTACCATTTCTTTTTTTCATCCTCTTGAGTATGCAAGGTATGTTGAACAAAAATTGACTCTTCCTTTGGTGCACTACTTTGAATTATGATTATTCTTTTCTTCAATCTTGGATTTATCTTCCTTAAACCATTTGATGGTGTCAATGACTTGTAAGTCCTTTTTCTAGTAGGATATCTTATAGTACTTACCTATATGTCCCTTTTATAGTAGGATATCTTATAGTACTTACCTATATGTCCCTTTTCATTTAATTTATAGCATAGAACCTTCTTTATATTATTTGAAGAGAAATTATAGTCCCTATATCTTTGACCATATTGATTACAAGTGTAACAGTACCCATTGAAAACATAACTATATTTATTCATGTTAGATATTCCTTTTACTTGACCATCAAAAATGAAATAATTTTCATATTTAATTTATTTTTTAGAGATAGGATTCTACTTTTCCTTATATATAATCACATCTATATATGTCATAACCTTAACTTCCAAATGATCCAATCTTTGATTTAGACTTTTATCCATCATGTCCTGTAAATTATTGACTATTGTTGATATTTTATCTATTTATGTCTTCACACCATCAATACTTGCATTAATATCATGATATATTGAGTAATTTAGACCTAATTTTTTACTTCCTTTATTTTTATTCAATCTTTCATTATCTTCCTCTAGATGTTTGATCGCTAATAAGGTACATACTAATTCACCTTGAAGATATGTCTTAGGCTATTTGTCATCCATTGTAACTATGATCAACTTCAAGTAGTTAATCATGAAAATAATGTATGGATATGATACCAATTATTATAGGTATAATCATTGAGAGGCAGGGTGGTGTATCATTTATGTAATCAATTCAATCCCAATTCCAAAACTTCAAACTATGAACCAATCAACAAAAGCATTCATGAAGCATATAAACCCATTATTATAAAGAACAAAGGAAATTATGAAAGATCAACACACATAACACATGGATTATCTGGGAAAACCTCATGATGGATAAAAACCACTCTCAAGTCTTCAAAAAAGTGGATTACAATCCTATAAGATATTTACAAATAAGAGACTTTAGTGAAACACCTACTTCACAAGGAGCAATAACCCCTAAGCATGAACAAGCACCCACTTGTCCTAGATGTTTATTACCCACATAATACCTTATTATATAAAAACCTATAGAGATATGATTTAATTTCAATTTGATGGATAAATATTGAATATCAACTATCTTCAAACCTTCAAGCCTTCATACACAAGCAATGTATAAAAAATAATCTTTTGGATCACTCTACACTTCTTCTCTCATCTTCAATATTAAACCATATAAGAACACTATAATAACATTAGTAATATGACCTATATATTTCATATATATTCCTCACATTTTTATACTCTTAAATCTGTCCACAAAGCACACTTAACCTTCTCTTTTCTTCACTTTTCAACTCTAGAAACCTTCATATTTGTTTATGCTCTTTATAAAGCCTCCATGATCACCATCTACTTGGTAAGATATAAGACATACCTTAACTATTAAGTATTATATCACACTTATAATATGATAAATTTCACCTACATAGGTTATCTATAGTTTTGATAAACCACCCTTATTAAATAACATCTTTCAATTAGGCCTAAGAGCCCCTTATAGGTCCATAGAGACATATTCATATTTTAGCACTTTATTGAGTAAAATTAAGAACACAAGACCAATTCAAAGCACATATATCATTTTAATATGACCCCTAAGACACCCTTAAGTGATTACATTCATCACTACACACACCTGTATATGCAAAACCTATCAAACATTTGCCTTGTACATGAAAACACCATAAACAAACCAAAAGTCAACTTTCCATACAATGGTTCATATTGAAAATGGATTGGTCAAACCTCCAAATCCATATAGATAAAAATCAAGAGGTATAAAAAATATCCAATATATAATTCAACTTTAATCATCTAAACACCATCAATAAAAACTCAAACATCCTTCTCGGGTCACTTGCAGAAGATAGTCAAACCCTCATTCAAGTTTGAACCATAATAAATGTAGGCTTATGACTAGTCAAACATCCAAATAATTTTTAATGGATTACCTTGAAGTTATCTAAAATTTTTATTTCTATACCACCATAAAATTCATCCATCGTAATAAGTTATTAACAAAACATTTTAGACTAGTTTTCCTTTGTAAATTCAAATATTTGAATTCCAACGGTCACTTTTTAATGCAAATTTGACTATAGAAACTAGTGAAATTTTCCTAAGATAATAACTTTGCACTACCATAAATTTTTCTAGACGTCACTTTAAAAACTTAAATTTTAAACACATTATCTAGGCATAAATATGAACAAACCAATGTGACCACTTTTTCTGACACCTTCACATGTGTGAATGTGGATTTCATCTATCTACTTACTCAAGAAGTTATGCCAAGATGACTAAGATAAAATAGACATTCACAAGAGTACATAGATGAATTAATTTAAATTACACAAATATACCAATAAATATTTATTCCTCATATTATCCCTCAAACATGGTCAACACATCACCAACATCCATCATCTTTCCTAATTAAGCAAACACTGTAAGGTCCATGCATGATCACTAAGGCACACTTTGTCATTCAAAACCATGCATACAAATCAACTAATGAATAGTCTTAGACACCTTAGGTACATCATTTTAAAAAACTCTAAAATTCATGTATTAATTAATATTAATACCTCTATATCAAGAGAAAACTATCCCTGGTGGGGTTTTGAGTTATCTTTCTACACCCTTAACTTCTTAAGGATTGTTCATAAATTTAAGAAGCCTAACTAGATAACCAATGACACAAAGTGGAATGTAATTAGGATACCCTATTTTTGAAAAGAGCTTAGGAATCATATTTATCTCTCTTTATAATACTATCCACAAATTGGTTGGCCTTTTGAGGCTACCAAGAAGCTTGATGGAGAAAAGAAGTTTTTTCCCTTATTTGGATCTATAAATCCACTTTTTACATGGATTTGGGTCTATGAAAATTAGGGGGTACCTTGGATAGGTTTATACATTGCCATACAGGGAAACCGTCTATAAAAGACTTCTAAAATCTTGTTTTCTTTAATAATCTACATATTCTACCCTTTATAACTACTGAAGATGGTGAAAAAGGTGTTTATCTAACTTCCCCTGACTTATATGGAGGTGGACGAGTATTCCAAAATGCTTCCCACTTATCTTTCCATGCATCTCTTTTAATATCTCCTTATTTGTACATTATAAAATGATTAATATGTAGTTACAAAGGGGATTCCAAGGTTGGAAAGTGGTTATTTAAGGCATTTGAAGGATATATATGGATAAATATAGCATGATGTCATTTCATATGTGTTATATGACTTAGGAATACCCCTATCCAATGATAAAAACTTCACATTTGTTCTTTCCTAGAAAGTATCAACTAAACATTATAGTATACAATGAGACTAAATTAAATTAAATACCTTAATATTACCAAAATTACCCTAATCTCTCTAAATTTATTGAAAATACATTGTGATCAACTTATTAGTTCTTCTTCTTGGTCAATTTATTCAGCTTTACATTATGCTTGTTCTTGGAAAGGTCACCACATTTCCTCTTTGATCATGATTCCTCATTGACTTGACTTCACACTTAACCTTAACTTTGCCAAACATACCTTAAATAATTATAAACACATGAAGGGTCTAAAAATAATGACCATTTGATGACAAAACAAAGTGACTTAACCCTGCTACTCACTAGACCATCTTAAAGGACCTTGTAAGTTTCCAAGGAAGACACACTTCTTATAATCCTAGATCATTAATGGCCAATACAAAACCTTCATAATAGCTATCAACAAAGATAATATCAAGTACATAAAAGTTTTTATGAATACTCATTCATGGTAGCCAATTTTTAGCTAACATGTACAATTTAAGAAAACTCCATTTGTGATGTTGAATGTAGGTACTATTGAGGTCAACATACCCCCATTTATGAAAAATGGGGACCCTTGTTTCAAATTATGCAAATTTCTACCTTAAAATTGAAAATTCACTTGATCAGAATACCACTAACATGTTTACACATTGTTCTTATTTGAAAATCATCCACACCTGGTTCTCATTTGGATTGATTTATATATTTTCAAGTGATAATGGTTTTACCCCTTCTATTATTGCTAATGATTGTTTCTATTGTTTTTATATTTTAGGTTTAATGGAATATCATTTAGGAATGAACATGCTTAGGGTTTTATGCTTTAATGTTAAATTGATATTTTACTAGCCTTTGGTCTATCAAAGATTAATTGAATATATTTTTAAGTTATGTTAAAATGTAGGGTTTTATACAATAAAATATATTTTAACCTAGATCCCTTTGAACCAAATTTAAATTTGTGTGGGAATAATTTACGTGAGAAAAATTATTTGTGCCATGTACTTAGTTTAATTTTATCCTAGGGCTTTGTCATGATTTTCAACATGACCAAACCTTAGTTTAAAAATCTTATGCTAGGTCCATTCATGTCCCATGACCCCTTAGTTTATTTTATTATAATCATGGTCTAGCTAATCACATGGTCCCTTTCATTATGTTCGAACTTAGCCTAAAGCCTTATCCTAAAATTTTAATTTCATTTATTAGTATAATGAAAACCTTAGGATAAAGTTCTATGCCATGTATTTTATCATTTGTGGGGTACCTTTTATTATGTTTTAGAACTCAGCCTAAAATTTTTATCCTAAGGTTTTACCATGTTTATCAACATGAATAAAACCTTAGTCTAAAATATTTAACCTAAGTTCCATATATTCCCTAAGCCTAACTTAGCTTTACTAACCATAAGATCAATGATATGCATTTACTCAAGAAATATTGATCTAATAATGCATGTTAAGTCAAAAATTCAATGCAACCCCAAAACAAGTGAGAAGGTGACAAATATCACCATCATGGGAACCATATGAAAGATACAATAGTACGTAGCAAAGGATGATCTAACAAAACATGATTGATCAACTAAGGATGATTTGATGGTGTGAGATCAACTTTGACAATTCAAATGAACTCAAATCCAACATGGAGATGCCATGTGTCAATGCCTCAATGGATGATCAAAGCACAAGCATGTCCCTAAATATTGATGGTACATAGATGAATATACACATTATAAATGATGGTGCATATTGAGTTAAAACTTTAATGATGTTTTATATGGATGAGAAGGTGACAAGTGTCACCATCATGAGAACCCTAACAAACATCCAATGGTGATCTAGGTGAAGGAAAAAAACAAATCTATAGAGCACATTAATCCAGCTAAACAAGATCTAATGGTGTGTAGTAAAGGTTGAAAAGTTAAGTCCCAATGACAAAATGTAAAATTGATAAGTGGCACAACTATGGGTCACAAACTAAAACCTAAGCATCTTCTAAAGATCAATGATATATGGCCTTGTGTACACATTTTGATCGATGTTCTGTGAAGAAAAATGCATGATCTAATCTTTAAAGATAGACAAAGTGCATTCATTCGAGCAAAGATGATCCAAAGGTGTGAGATTAATGTTGACATTTTAAAGAAGCTCAAGATAAATATGGAACTAACAAGTGTCACAACCATGAGGAATATAACAAAGTAGCTAATGGCATTAAATTTCTTAGATTGATATCAACAAACTATGTTTATCCATGTAAATAGATCCAATGATGTGAAATACAGGATAAATTTCAAAGGTTTTAGAACCAATAGAATGATGACACATCCAAAAATGACAAATGGTCATATTTTAAATATTAATGAGAAAGAAGCCATGATGATGCCACATCGGAGCCACATAAGTATAATATGTCAAGTTGAAGATTTTATGGACTCAAGGAAATGTAAAGGTATAAACACTTGATCTAGAGGAAATCTAAGTCATACAATTCACATTGGTTGAACTAGTTGCCACTATTAAAGTACTGAGAAGAACTTTAAGAAAAACCTTAGAAAGTATGAGAACCTTAATTTGACCTTGTGCTCATTATACCAAGCCAAAGAAATTTGAGTTATCACCTATATGAGAATAATTTGATCTAGAGCCAAAGTACAATCTACTAATAAGAAATTTAGAGAAATCCATAGCCATGGTAGCTTAAAATAGTGTTTCTAGAGAAGATGTGAACATTTATTTGACCTTAGATGTATAATGAACAATTATCAAGGACACATAATTCAATGCCATAGCTCTAAACACATGGGAAAATAATTGGTCAAGTTTGTTTTAGACAATTGAGAACCATCAGTCCATCATAAGAGAGGAGGAGAAGAACATGTCTACAAAAATAAGGTACTATGATGTAGTTCACATCCATATGATAGGCCTACACTATGTAGTAGCTAAACTTGAGGTACTACATTCCATAAATATCCTTTCTTCAAATTTTAAAGATTCTAAAATAGATAAGGGCATGATTATACGTGAACATAATTTTAGTAAGATTGCATACATCTCTCCCATAGCCTTTTAAAATTATAAGTAAATTTCCTAAACCACAAGTATACCTAACCACAATCAATAATTAAGCCAAAGATAATGATTTAAAGAGCATCATTTCCTTATGGTTATGGAAACCAAGTGTTTTCTAACTTCAACAATAAGATCCCCATTGGTCAGTTTAGACCTAGAATAAGAATGATCATGGCAAAGATCAATAGATTATTTGGAAATGTAGCCACTATATATGTAGATAAAATTGGGTGCCCTTAGTCTATTTCATAGTTGAGAGACAAGTTACCCCACCTTTTGGTGAAGTAATTAATACCTATTTGAGTACATAGTTTGTTGCAATCAAGAAGAGGAGTAGGGATCAATTTTACATGATGTCATATCTTTTGGATACCTTCCTTACTACAATAAAGATCCCCAACCTTTGGGAATGGTCACTTGATAGGACACAAACTATCTCATAGTATTAATCCAAGTTACACATATTTAAGTACAAAGATCACATCCAATTCATATGTGATTGTGTCTACCCAACCCTTATAGAGGCCATCACAGGGATCCCAATGATGAGAGTTAGCCCCCTGATAAAGAAAACTATTGAATCCATAAAGTATATATGGATATATTCATATTATATAATCATCTAGATTGAGGGACCCCAATTCACTCCCTTTAGATTACAAGTCCATGTACCAAATAAACTCATAGAGTAGGAAGTAATTTACTAAATTTGTAATGGAATAGATGGTCTTTTCAAGACTAAAAGGAAGCGACTGCTTCACACCCTCCCCATAACCATTGTTATAACTATGTTTGCATCATGGGATAATGTTGTGGTTACTTACAAACACATGACATCTTTCAATCTTCAAATTGATGAGCTAAGGCAATGGGATCCGCATGGAAGGGTTAAGGAGAATTTTAAGGCCAAAGGAATGAATATAACTTATGATCACTAGTGGTATTTTTAACCCCATATACACAAAATCCTCTTCATTTTCCAAGGTCAACATTAGATTTAAAAATCATAATATCAACCCTGAATCTAGGATGTAGAGGGAGTCAAAGGGAGCAAATGACATATGGCAATTATGACCAAGGCAGTACCATTTACTAAGTGGTGCACCTCCTAGACCTCCACCAGACTAGACATAAATAGAGTCCATACCTAAGGCAAAAATTAAGAAAAGGAAAAAGGAGAGAAGGCCTGGTGAAGTTATATCCTCTTTAGCCCAATCAGAGGAACAAGGATCACCAGTGGAGGAGGTTCATATGGTAGCATTAGACCTTGGTGAGATAATTGAGGATGCTTTAAAAATTCTATCATTATCTTATGAGTCAAATGATGAATAATTGGTATGAATAAAGGATGAAAAAGGGAAACCATTAGTGGATCTAGTTCTTATAGATATCTCAAGAGAAAGGGTGAACTACCTATTATTTTAGTAAATACCAAGAAGCCTAAGGTGACTTTCCCTCATCCTTTGAGTGAATTTAAACTCTTTAGTGAGGAAAACTTGATTCATGGTCCAAACATCCCAAAATGGTTCATCTATGATAAATTTTAAGAGGTACCTACTACACAATATCCATGGGCTATGATGAAGGCCATCAATATCCCAGTTCATAAAGAGGTTAAGCCATAAATTATGGATTTTCAATAGGAAGAAGATAGAAGGATGGCTACTCTAAGAGAGTCAAGTGGCACATAGATGGAGATCCCTAAGACATAAGTGACCCAATCCTCAATTGGTGTCAAGTTTAACCCAATAATTATTATCTTCTAAAGGGTCACAAAGAAGAAAGCCATACTTGTCAAAGAGGAGTTAACTTTCCAAAAGGTAGAACCTTTGGTTGGTCTACCTCTAGTTAGAGGACAAAAGCCAAGAGAGGACTCAATGTTTGAATAAAATGTTCTAAAATTGGCCCAAGCTCAGTCAGATCAATTACATACAATGATCAAGGGAATCTTGCATTAAAACAAAAATTTAAAAGAACAAGCCACTTGTCAATCTAAGAAGATAAATTTTGGTAATTTAAGTATACCATGGCTGATTTATTCAATTATTTAAATTCAATCAAGACCAGGAAAGAGGTAGTGAATAAAAAAAGCACCATGGATATAGGATAGGTTGGCCAATGGTAGGTTTTGAGCTACCAAGTGAAGGATTTGATCAAAGTCTTGACTAAAATTCAAATCCTTGAGTCTAGGATAGTCATCCTAGCCCGCTTGAATATGGATATGGATATATTAATTGATAAGATTAAGAACCTGAGAAACTAGTCCAAAAATATGATGGTCATTTCTAAGGACCTCAAAAAACAAGAAGGTAAGATATTACACATTTTGGACAGCTTAATCAAAAATCCCACCACCCTTAGTCCATTAGGCCTTATCATTGATGATGAGTTCAAGCATAAAACTACTTAATTTATTCAAGAGGTGAGGAATCAAGCACAATGGAAAATAGGGGTTGATAATAAGAAGATCATGGACCTACTTTTATCATCAAATGAAAATATAGAGGATGCTAGGAGCATCAAAAAATCTTTAGAAAGGATTGAGAGAGGTCTCAAGGGCTTAGAAGATCAAGAAAAATAATTGTTCATGATATATATCATTAATCTCTAGATGATCAATGAAAAACATTATAGAATGAATATCTTTCAAGGAAGGTAGAAGACTACATTAGCAAAAGTGTCCCAAAGTCAAGCTAGTTGACTTAGGAGATTCTATTATATAAAGTCAAACTAGTTGACTTAGGATATTTTATTATATAAAGACATTGTCTATTTTTTTAAAAAGAATATTCTTTTTCAAAAGGAATGTACAATTTGTTAAAACACATTGCCTATGGGTTAGTCATTTAGATTATTTAAAAAGGTTCTAGATTGTTTGTAAGAGGATATTTATCCTTAATAGTTGACATGACTAACTAACATACCTCATGAATTGTCTATATAAAGAGTTATTATCAATTGTAAAAGGGGTAGAGTTTTTTGAGTGAAAAATATATTGTAACTTTTGATAAAATTAATATAATCAAGGGGTTCTACAAAGTTTGTCCACATTTGCTTATGTTAATTTATGTCATAGTTTATCTCTCATTTGTTTAGTCTCATTTTTAGATTTGAATGGTTTTTATGAATTTTTAATGTGCATCTTTAAATGTGGAGTTGCTAATTTATGTTAATGCTAGATTAGTTGAAATTTCTTGGGTTTACTTCACTTTTTTTGATCTTTTTGCAACTGGGCTAATACTATTTGCTTATAGGAGTGAAATTCTTAAAGTAAATCATGTTCTTATTTGCATCTTTTCATACCTTCCATAGATGTTTGCTTGATGTGTGATAAGATTTGAGCTTCTGTTAATTCACATTTCATATTAGTTAAATGCATGTTCAGATGAAATTTAAACTTTGTCATAATGTTTGAAATAAGAATCAATAACACCTTTTTTTTTGTATTACCCTTCCTTTTACTCTCTTTTTAATAAATTCATCTTAGATTTGTTTCATTGTGAATAATCATCTCAATTTATCTTTATATATAGGTTTAAGCATAATTCACTTTAAATAACACAGATCATATTTGAAATCAAAGATCAACTATTAGTCCACGGTGGCTCCCAACCACCAACTAATATAAATTTGTGGAATAGTCCACTTGTTTCACCTCTATCCCACCAAAGATAATAAGATTAACACAACCTACAATTCATGTATTTAATTCTCTAGATTCATAAATGAGTAGTATTTCTTAAACATTAAGAACCACCTATGATACACTTTTAGGCATTAACAAATAATGCATTCCACTAGTGCTATAAGGAGGGCCTTAGTTAAATCTTTGAATATTTCCAACATATTTGCTTATTTTACTGAATTCTATTCAAAGATTGATGTATTCTTTGCATATTTGTGTTTCTTTTAGCATATTTGTGAAAATATCATTGATCCTAATGGTTTCAAACCAATGTTTGTGGTTATTTATACAAAGATAGATATTCTTTGAATATTCATAAGTAATTGTGGTAAAGATAGCTTAATATATATGAATCCAAGGCTTTTGAGATTAGTTATAGCTATTTTGTTCAAATATTGATTAGATATTTCCAAATTTGAGTTTATCTGATCTTGAAACATGTAAAGATCACTCATACTTGTGTATTTGGAAATATTTTTGAGCTAATATAGTTAAATATTGTTATTCTTTGTCATTTTTTAATACAAATTTATGCAAACATTAATTAATGTGTGAAGCTGATATTGTTCTTTACAAAGGTAAGATTTACACATTATATTTCAAATAGGGTTAAAATATTTCAAGTTGGAATTGCCAAAGATAAGGATTGGGTCATGTTTAAAGACAAGGCTTCTTCTTCTTTCATTTAAAGTTCATAGGAGAGTTAGGTGAGATAAAGGTAAGCATAGAATCTCAAAGTCTCAACCAACTTCACCAGTTTAGGGTAATCATGTGTTTAGTCCCTGTCAAGGTATGGCTTGGTTAGGAGGTTATTCAATCAATGTGCCGAGTGTGGTACATCACCTTCCTTGAAATCTTGAAAAATATTTGCCTAATTTTAGTCCTAATGGTGTTGTAACAATTGAAGAACACATTAAAAGTTTCAAATCTAATTTAAGACTTATAAATGTTATTCATGAAGATGTAGCATGTAGATTATTCCTTTTACTTTCAAATATGTTTTATATGAATGATTTTTAAACATTTCTAAAAACTACATATCCATTTGGAATGATTTTAATAATTATTTTATTGATTAGTTTGGCAAAATCATTAGTCCATGTATCCTGTACCAACAATTTACCATAATTAAAAGAGACTCAAATGAGCCCATAAAAGCCTTTAATGCTAGATTATAACATATGTTTAGTAGAAACATAGCTCCTTACAGACTTGATGAGGCTTTAGCCTTAGATATTTACAAGGATGCCTTAGATTCCATGACTTCTATGTTTCTTAAAAGATTTATTTAGATCATTAATACACTAGACCTAGTTTATGCTAAAGTGGTGATCATTAATGATCAGACATGACCCTAGGGATAAATGGCATACAATATTCCTAACATTAATCCAAAATTTACTATGTTAAATGTCATTTCCTATGCCAATCAAAATATGCTTGCATTAAATCAACTTCTAGTTCTGAACCAATTACCTTTGAACCATGTACACCCAAGTCAAAACTTGGAATTCTTGAATAATATTATGAGTGTATATCCTCCACAAGACTAAAGAGATCTGGTGCCTATATCTAGTAGTAATACCCAAGTGCACAATTCCAAAGGGTGAGAATGACTCTATCTTGAAGATGGTATAAAATTTAAGCACTCATTTCCTTTTGCTACAAAAGTAAGTTGGAAATATTGGGGAAAACTCTTAAAATAACTTCTCTTTCTAAAAGTTTAATAGGCCTCCAAATAGGTTATAAAATAATAATTAAAATAGCCACAATAATGATTCATCTGTTAATAATAATGTACCTGATATAGATCTTAGTGATTGGCTTTACCTGATTATTGTACAGTGCATTTTACTTCAAGCATGGTAAATTAGATTATCTAGAATTTTGTAATGCTTTTGAATATTTTCAAAAAGAGTTAGATACTTTTGCATTTGTCCCTAACAAAGATAATAGTTTAGGTACATCAAGATCTTCAAGGTCATCCAAATCTTCTGATTTAAATCTCATGGTGGAGACATTTGATTTCCCATTTCAAGAAGTGAATGAGCCTACGGATATCCTTGAAGAAATTCACACTTTTCAAAAATATCTAAAGAATAAATATTCTCTTAGGAATAGGGAGTATAAATAACCTTTGACTACCTCAACTCCACCAAATAACTTTGGCACTCCTCCTGATACTACATTAGATAACAATTAAGAGCCTCCTAAGGGAATTACCTCTAAAAATAATGCTGATGCATCTAATTATTCCAATAAGAATGGATATAATATAGTAGAGGACATGAAAAAGATCAAAGCTAACATTAATTTACATGATTTAACCTAAATCACTAAACAAAGGGATTTGTTATTGGATTCCTTGTCTAAGAAACCTAGCAAACCATAAAAGGTTTCATATGTTAATAGTGTAATACACAAAAATAAGGCAAATGTTCTACATTTCCTACTTATAGTTAGAATATTTGGCAATGATTTTCATAATTTATTGTTAGATTCTAGTGCATCTACAAATAAAATGCCTAAAAGTATCTATGAAAAACTCAATTTGACTCCAATTAAATATGATAGAGTTATAACTTAATTAGATAAGTCAAGATTCAAATTAATTAGTGAATTGGTGAATGTTCACATGCAGATTGCTTCTAAACCAAGGATATAATAGTTCATTGACATCTAAGTGGTGTAAATCCCTAATGCTTATAGAATTTTGTTGAGTAGAGATTGTATAAGAGCATTAAATGGCTACATGTCAATTGATTTATCACACATGTGGTTACCCTAAAAAGGAGTTCACAATCAAATTAGGATAGAGAGGGATCCTAAGATGAAGCATATGATCATCGAGTAAAATGAAACCAATGAGAAGGTCAACATGGTTAATTCAAATCTAGGTGTTTACACTCTTGACATCCTTAAGGTATGTAACTCTAAAACTTCTCATTATATGCCTAGATTATGGAAGTTGTATTTTAATGGTGGTAGATATAAATCAGGTTCTAGAGTAGGAGTGGTTTAAATCAATCCCATTGGAAGGAATACAATTCCTCTTATCAACTCCAATTCCCATGTACTAACAATCTTGTAGAGTATGAATAACTTATTCTTGGATTTTAATTTACAATCAAACATAAGGTCATGAAACTATTAGTTTTTGGTGATTCTAAAATAGTAGTTAATTAGGTCAAAAGTAAATATCAATGCAAATTATCCTATCTTAAGAAGTATAAGTTTAGAATTTGGGACTTAATTAATTAAATGTTTTGATGATATTAACATTATGTCAATCCCTAGGAAAGAAAATAAGGCTACTGATGAGCTTGTTTATCTACATATAACCTTATGCCCAATCAAAGTTCTAGGTTATAAATCCTTACCATTGAGTTGATCCCATGTCCCTTAGTTACAGATAATGTTAACCATCTACAAATATTTAGTGATGATCAATAGATCATATATTTCATGACCAACTTAGCGGTATTTGAGTCTCATATCATTGATGAGATTAATGAAAATACCCTTGATGATGACAAATTTAAAGGTAAAATTGATGAAAAGGTCATTTAAGTGAATGAAAACAAAATCCCTAAAGGAATGATTGCCCTAAAAAGGTTACTTGATTATAACAAACTAATTGAGACTATCAAGATCCCTAAGGTAGATAAGAAGGACTGTGATGTAGTTAACTTGGGTTCCCAAAGTCAACCTCAGCTAGTAAACATTGGTACAATGTACACAAGCATTGAAACCAAGAGATTCAAAGAACTATTGACCAAGTATAAAGATGTAATAGCATGGTCTTATGATGACTTAAAGATATTTGATCATAGGGTCATAACTCACACCATACCTCTAAAGGAATATTCTAAGCCATTTACGTAAAAAAAAGGCCAGTAAACTTTGTCCTAAAATGAATGATATACAAAGAATTCAAGAAGTTACTAGATGATAAGATAGTGTTTCCCATTAGACACTCTACTTGGGTAGCTAACTTAATACTAGTTAGGAATAAAAATGGTAAAATCAGGTTGTGCATTGATTTTATAAATCTAAATAGAGCATCTAAAAAGGATAATTACCCCTACCTTCTCTTAACAAAGTAATCCAAATTATTTTTAGTTCTAATATGATGTCTTTTCTTGATGGATTTTTTGGGTATAATTAGGTTCTAGTGAATAAGGAAGACATGATGAAGACTACATTTACTATGAAATGGGGCACTTTTTCCTACAAAAGGATGCCCTTTGGATTGATCAATGCAGGAGCAACCTTTCAAATAGCAATGGATCACACTTTCTAGGGACTCATAGGTAAGTGAATTATTATATACATGGATGATTTATTTGTATTTTTTAAAAATAGGGATGATCATATTATTTACTTTCAACAAGTATTTGAGAGAAGAAAATAATCTTTTGTGTAGTTGAGGGAAAGATATTAGGACATGTCATAACCAAGGAGGGGATCTCTATTGATCCTGATAGATTAAATGCAATATCAAAGATAGATCTCCCTAATAGTAGGAAAGAACTATAGTCTTTCTTTGGAAAAATAAACTTTATGAGAAAGTTCATTTTTGGTTTTATAGAGATTGTAAATCCATTAAATGACATGTTGAATAAAGATGTCAAGATTACAGGGAATAAGGAGACAAAAGAAGCTTTCAAAGACATCAAAGAAACAATTGGGCAACCTTATGTACTGATAAGTCCCAATTTCAATAAATATTTGTATATTTATTCCTTTACCTCTAATCATAAATAGTTGTTATTCTAACATAAAATATAGATAAGTGTGATCACCCCTTTGCTTTCATGATTACTAACCTTAAAAATGCTGAGTTGAACTATTCTTTGATTGACAAAAAATCATTTGATTTAGTCAAGGTAGTGAAGAAATTTAGGCATTATATCCTTAGAAATAAGGTACATGCAATACTACCAGACCCTACCACTAGGCTAATGCTGAGTCAATGTGAACTTTGAGAGAGAAGAGGTAAGATAATGTTTGTTATTCAAGAATATGACCTAGAGATGAAGATTTCCATGTTGGTAAGGTGCCAAGGTTTAAGTTAGTTAATTGTTAATACTAACCCAAAGCTAAGTATTATGTAGGTAGGGAAACAAAGTTTTCAACCTAATGATTGGTATGACCCTATTGTCCATTGATAATCAATGGTTATTGTCATGTAGGATTTATTAGGGAATAAAAGAAAGCTTTGAGGCTCAAGGAACCCATTTCCTGATCAAAGATGGAATATTGTATAGAAATAACTATGATGGCGTTTACCTAAGATGTGTCTCTAAGGAAAAAGCAACTAAGATATTGATAACTTTTCATGAGAGTCTTGGAAGTGGACATCCATCTAAAAGAAATATAGTGTAAAAGATCCTTAGAGCTAGTTACTATTGGCCTACTCTCTTTAAGGATGCTCACAATCATGTGAGAGAGTGTCATTCATGTCAAGTATTCAACACTAAAGAACCCAAGGTAGCCATACCATTAAATCTAGTCATGATTGATAAACCTTTTGCTCAATGGGGATTAGACTTTGTGGGGGTCATCAACCCTAATTCCTCAAATGGTCACAATTATGTTATGACTCCAACTAACTACTACATAAGATGGACTAAGGTAGTGGTAACCAGGTAATGCAAGACCAAATAAGTGATTAGATTATTATAAAATATATTCACAAGGTTTGGAACACCAATATCTCTAGTTTTTGATAATGGATCTTCTTTTATATCCATTAAGATGACTGATTGGGCATATGACAAAAAAAATATACTCAAGTTCTAATCAAACCATTACCCTCAAGGTAATGGATTATCTAAATCAACAAACAAGAACATGATGAAGGATGTTAAAAATTTTGTTGTTAACATGCCAAGAACATGGCACAATTTACTTAAGTATGTCCTTTGGGTAGACAAAACTAGAGTTAAGCAAGATCTTAAGGCATCGCCATTCTTGATAATATATGGTCAAGAAAATATATTCCCCATTACCCTAAAGCTAACAACATAAAATTTCATGCAAGAGTACATGGAATAATATTAGCAATTTGTAAGTTCAAGACAACTTGAAATCATATAAATGGAAGATGCAAAAGAGGAAGCTTTTTCCATTTTCAGTATACACTAAACCATAGTTAAGAGGTGGTTTGAAAAATATTCAAAGATAAATGTGTTTAGCTAAGGATACCTAGTTATTCTTTAGGATAAATCCTTAAAACCAAAATGAAATCATGGGAAGTTTTCACTTTTATGGATTGGTCCATATGAAATTGATAAAACCTTGAGAGATAACACCTTCAAACTAAAAGACTTATAAGGAGTAGAGTTTACATTTCCAACCAATGGGCAATACTTAAAGCACTATCTATCTATTATCCCACCTAAATTCTACATGGAGTGAACTATAATATTGGTTTAGTTTCTTTCTTGTTATTTATTTCTTGTCCTTTGTTTGTATATATTTATTTACTTGTTTCCTTTTATTTCTATTGGTGTGCTTTCTATTTGGTGTGTTTTCTTTCCCTAATTTGATCCTTAATTTTAATAAGTATTTTTCAAGATAATCCTCAGCTCAAAATTCACTTGATTGCTTAATAAACCTCATACCTTAGGAATATAATTATGGCCCCTCAGCATTGGTTGATCATGGATTGTTGAAATGTGAGCTTGAAATTATAGTTTGGAGAAATTGGTAAGGACTGATAAGTAGGTTAATTGTCCCTTGAGATTTTAATCCTTATTCTGATCGAAGTTTTTTTAAAGGATTGCACATATAGGGTGAAAACATGAATTATTAGGATGAAGTCATGTTTGAACTTAAAAAACATTAATTGCCTATGATAAAGTTTACAACCAAGGATGATTGTGTGAAGATCAAACATTTGACCAAATCCTAAAACATGGATAATCTAGTTCCCATCCTTTATTATAAAGTCATAATATCTAAAAATACAAAAAAAAAGAGCTTTATTGTAAAATATAAAAAGCTTTCTAGGTAGAGGTGATTATGGTAATCTCCACTAGGGCTATGGACACCTAGATAGTAGTGGAAAAATGCATTAAGTGGATCTAAAGGTAATCTCTATTAGGGATATGGATTCCTAGCTGGTAGCAAATTAATGCCCAAGCCTTACTTGAGCTAAATCATGATTCTTAATGAACATCCAAATATGTTGTAAATCAATGTTAGTGGTTAAGGTCATGAATCTAAAATTTGTTCTCTAAATCCTATAAAAATCAGTAAATGGAATCAAAGCACACACATAACATGGCTATGTTTTGATGTTTGATCCTAAATCCACATGTGTAAGACTTATTTTAAGCATGAATTAATCTTAATAATTGTTATTGATCAAGTGGAATAAGTAACCTAATTATTAGTCTAAACCAGAGTATCTAAATTCTAACATATTTCTATGTTTCTCATAGGAGTTGCCATTTGTTGAGGTCAACATACCACCATTTTTGAAAAATGAGGACCCTTGTTTCAAATTGTGTAAATTTGTACCTTAAAATTGAAAATTCACTTGATCAGAGTACCACTCATATGCTTACACATTATTCTTATTCAAAAATCATCCATACCTAGTTCTCATTTGGATTGATTGACATATTTTAAAGTGATAATGGTTTTACCCCTTCTAATGTTTCTAATGATTGTTTCCTATGTTTTTATGTTATAGGTTCAATGGAATATCACTTGGGAATTAACATGTTTAGGGTTTTATGCTTCAATGTTAAATTTATCTTTTACTATCCTTTGGTCTGTCAAAGATTAATTGAATTTATTTTTAAGTCATGTTAAAACCTAAGGTTTTATAAATAAAATGTCTTTTAACCTAGGTCCTTTTGAACCAAATTCAAATTTTTGAGGGAATAATTATTTGTGCCATAGACATAGTTTAATTTCTATCCTAATGACTAGTCATGTTTTTCAACATGACCAAACCTTATTCTAAAAATATTATGCTCAGTCCCTTCATGTCCTATAACCCCTTGTTCTATATTATTATTAGCATGGTTTAGCTAATCACATGCTACCTTTCATTATGTTCTAAATTATCCTAAAGCCTTATCCTAAATTTTTAATTGCATTTATTAATATAATGAAAACTTGAGGCTAAATTTGTACGTCATGTCTTTTATCATTTGTGGGGTCCCTTTTATTATATTTTAGAACTTAGCCATAAAATTTTATCCTAAGGTTTTATCATGTTTATCAACATGAACAAAACCTTAGTCTAAAATATTTAACCTAAGTTCTATATATTCCTTGAGCCTAAATTATTTTTATTAACTATAGGATCAATGGTATACATTTGATTAGGCAAGAATGATCTAATGGTGCATGTTAAGTTAAAACTTCAACATTACCCCAAAACAAGTGACAAGTTGAAAAGTGTCACCATCACAAGAACCTTATCAAAGATATAATGGTATGTAACAAAGGATGATCAGATGGAGTATGATTGATCAGTTGAGGATGATCTGATGATATAAGATCAATGTTGATAATTCAAAGGAACTCAAAACTAGTGTAGAGATGCCAAGTGTCAAGCCTATAATGGATGATCAAATAATTACCATGTCTCTAAAGATCAATGGTATGTGGTTGAGAGTACACATTATTATAGATGATGCATATTTAGTCAAAACATCAAAAAGGCTTTGAATTTAAGATAAGGTGATAAGTTTCACCATCATGGGAACCTTGCCAAAGATCTAATGATGAGCTAAGTGAAGAACAAAAATGGATTGATGGAGTATGTTGATCTAGCTAAATAATATCTGATGGTGCATAGAGAACATTGAAAAGTTAAGGCCCATTGAGTGAATTTTGAAATGATAAGTGGAACAACTGGGGGTCAAAAATTAAAACCTAAATATATTTCAAAGGTTAATGATATGTGGTCTCATATACACATTCTGATCATCAATGAAGTAAAAAGTATGATACAATCATTCAAGATTGATAGAGAGTTCATTTGGGCAAATATGATCTAAAGATGTGAGATCAATGTTGAAATTTCAATGAAGCTCAACACAAATGCATAAGTGATAAATGTCACAACCATGGGGAATATAGGAAAGTAACCAATGACATTTGATTTCTCAGATCAAGATCAATGAACTATGTTGATTCATGTAAATAGATCCAATAATGTGAAATAAAGGAAACTCTTCCAAGGATCAGAACCAATGGAATGATAACATGTGTTTAAAAATGATAAATGGCCTATTTCAAATATTAATGAGTAGGATGCAATAATGATGCCACATTATATCCACGTAAGAAAAATATGTCAAGTTGAATATTTTGTGGACCCAAGGATATACAAAGGTATAAATTCTTAATCTAGATAAAAATCTAAGTCATAAAATTCACATTATTCAAACTAGCTTCCATCATTAAAGCACTAAGAATATCTTCAATAAAAACCATAGAAAGTATGAGAACCTTAATTCAACCCTATTCTCATTATGACCAAGCTAAATAAATTTGAATTATGACTTGTATGAGAATAATTCAATCCAGATCTGAAGTGAAATATACTAACAAGCAATTTAGAGAAATTCACAACCATGATAACTTGAAAAAGTGTTCCATAGAAGATTTGTAACTTTATTTGACCTTGGTTGTAGAAGGAAGAATTTTCAAGGACACACAATTTAATTCCATAACTCTAAACATAGGGGAAAATAATTAGTTGAGCTTGTTTTAGACCATTGAGAACCAAAAATCCATAATAAGAGAGGAAAAGAACATGTATGCAAAAATAAGGTACTATGATGTAGTCACCATCGAGATGACAAGCCTACATTATGTATCATCTAAACCTAAGGTACTATTTGCATAGATATACTTTCTCTAGTTTTTAAAGATGACAAATAGATAAGAGAATAATTATACATGAACCTAATTTCAAGAAGATTTCTTACATCTCTCTCATAACATTTGAAAAATATTACAAATTGCCTAAACCCCAAGTAGACCTAACCATAATCAATAATTGGGCCAAAAATAATGATTTAAAGATCATCCTTTCCCTATGTTTGTACTTTAGAAACCAAGTGTCTTATGACTTCAACAATAACATACCCATTGGTTAATTTAGAAAAGGAATAAGAATGATCATGATGATGATGAATATATTATGTGGAAATTCATCCACTACATATGTAGATAAAATATAGGTCCCATTGGTCTATTTCATGGTTAAGAGACAAGTCACCCCACCTCTTGGTGAAGTAATCAGCACATGTTTGATTAGATAGTTTATTATAATCAAGAATAGGAGTAGGGATTAATTCTACATGATATCATATCTTTTAGATTCCCTCATTGCTATAGCAAAGATCACCAACCTTAGGGAATGGTCACTTGATAAGACATAAATTTTCTCACAATATTACTCTAAGTTACACATTTTAAAGTACAAAGATCATATACAATTTATATGTGATTATGTGTATCTACCCCTGATAGAGGCTATCATAGGGATCCAAATGATGAGAGTGAACCCCCTGATAAATAAAATTATTAAAACCATAGGGGATATATGGATATATCTAGATTTTACAATCATCAAAATTAAGGGAACCCAATGCACTCCCCTTAGATTACCAGTCCATATGCCAAATAAAATTGTAGAGTAGGAATTAGTTTTACCAAATATGCAATGGAATATATGGCCTTTACAAGACCAAAAAGAAGGGAATGCTTCACACCCTCCCCATAGCCATTGGTAGAACTATGTTTTCATTATGGGATAATATTGAGGCTACTTCCAAACATATGACCTCTTTCAATCTTCAAATTGATGAGCTAAGGTAATTGTATCCCCATGAAAGGGTTAAGGATCATTTTAAGGCCAAAGGAATGAATATACCTTATTATCACTATCTTGGTCCTTTTGACTCCATATACATAAAAGCCTCTTCATTCTCTGAGGTCACCATTAGATTGAAAAATCACAACATCAACCCTAAATGTAGGATGCAAAAGGAGTAAAAGGGAACATATGATAGATGGAAATTAGGGCTAGGGATGCACTATTTTCTAAGTAGTGTAACTCCTAGACCTCCACCAACCCAAATATAAATAGAGTCCATACCTGAGGTATAAATTGAGAAAAGGCTAGAGGAGATAATCCATGTTAAAGTTACATCCTCTCTAGCCCAAGCAGAAGAACATGGATCACTAGTGGAGGAGGTTCATATGGTAGCATTAAAACCTAGTGAGATAATTTAGGATTCTTTAAAAATTATATCATTAGCCTATGAGTTAGATGATGAAGAAATGGAATAAATAAAGGAATAAAAGGGGAAATAACTATTGGATATAGTTCCTATAGATACCCCCAAGAGAGAGGCTAAACTAGCCATTATTCTAATAAAGACCAAGAATCCTAAGGTGACTTTCACTCATCCTTTGAGTGAACTCAATCTCCTTTGTGAGGAAAAATTGATTCATGGTCCATGCATCTTAGAATGGTTCATCTATGGTAAATTTCAAAATTTATCTACTGCATAACATCCATGGGTTATGATGAATGCCATCAATATCCTAGTTCATGAAGAGGTTAAGCCATGGATTGTGGATTTACAACAAGAAGAAGAGAGAATGATGGCTATTCCAAGAGAGTCAAGTGGGATATAGATGGAGATACCTAAACCAAAAGCTATGCAATCCTCAATTGGTGTCAATTTTGACCCAATAACTATTAGCTTGTAAAGGGTCACATAGAAGAAAGCCATAGTTGGTGGAGAGGAGTTCACTTTCCAAAAGGTAGAACCTTTGGTTAGTGTAACTCTAGTTAGATGACAAAAGCCTACGAAGGACCCAATTTTTAAATAAAATGTTCATAAACTGACCTAGGATCAGTTATATCAATTACAAATAATGATCAAGGGCATCTTGTAGTAGAACAAGAGTTTGAAAGAACAAGCCATCTTGTCAATTTAAAAAGATAGATTCAGGAAATTTGAGGAGACCATGGCTGATTTGTTCAATTCTGTAAAGTCAGGCAAGACCAAGAAATAGGTAGTGAATAAATAAAGCACCATATATATAGGATAAGTTGTCCAATGATAGGATTTGAGCTACCAAGTGAAGTATTTGATCAAAGTCTTCACTAAAAATCAAATCCCTAAGTTCAAGATAGTTAGCCTAGCCCACATGAATATGGATATGGCCATATTAATTGATAAGATCAAGACTCTAAGCAATTGGTCCAAGTAGATGGAGGTGATTTATAAGGATCTCAAATAGTAAGAGGTTAAGATATTACACATTTTAGATAGTTTAATCAAAGATCCAACCACCATTATTCCAATAGGCTTTATCACTAATGAAGAGTTCAAGCATAGAAATAATTAATGAAAGAGGTGAGGAATTAAGGACAAGGGAAAATAATCACTAATAAAATAATATCATGGGCCTACTTTTATCATCAAAGGAAAAGATAGGGGATGCTAGGAGCATCAAACAAGCTTTGGAAAGGGGTGATAGAGATCTCATGGGCCTAGAAGATAAAGAAAAGTAATTGTTCATGAGACCTATCATTGATCTCTAGTTGATGAATGAACAACATTATAAAATGAAGATCTTGTAGGGAAGGTAGAATACTACATCAGTATAAGGGTCCCAAAATTAATAAAGTTGACTTAGGATATTCTATTGTATATTTTTGAAAATAGAATATTATTTTTTTAAAGGCATGTGAAATTTGTAAAAACACATTGCCTATAGGCTAGTCATTTGGAGTCTTTAAAAAGGTTCTAGAGTTTTTTTAAGAGGACAACTATCCTTAATATTTCACATGACTAGAAAACATACCTCATGAATTGTCTATATAAAGAGGTATTATTAATTGTAAAAGGGGGGAAGTTTAACTTTTGAGCAAATTAATATAAGCAAGAAACATTTGATTATGTGAATTACTATCATGGTTTCTCTCTAATTTGTATAGTCTCATTTTTAGATTTGAATGGTAATATGAATTCTACATGTGCATCTTTAAATGTAGAGTTGATCATTTGTGTTAATGATAGATTAGTTTAAAGTTCTTTGGTTTATTTCACTTTATTTGCTCTTCTTGCATCTAGGCTAATGTTATTTTCTTATATAAGTGAAATTCTTAATGTAAATCATGTTCTTATTTGACTATTTTAATACCTTCCTTAGATGTTTAACTAATGTGTGATAGGATTTGACCTTATTATACTTCACATTGTATATTGGTTAAATTCATGTTCCTATAAAATTGGAACTTTTTTATAATGTTTGAAATAAGGATCAATAACACCTCTCTTTTATGCCTTACCCTTATTTTTGATCTTGTTTTAATCAATTCATCTTAGATTATTTTAATTATAAATAATTATATTAGTTTATATTTAAATATATTTTTAATCATAATTCAATTTAAATAACATATATCATCTTTAAAATCAAAGATCAACTATTAGGCCATAGTGGCTCCTAACCACTAGCTAATATAAATTTGTGAAATGGTTCACTTATTATACCTCTATCCCAATAAAGATAAAAATATTATCACAACATACAAATCATGAATTCAATTCTATGGATTAAAAAATTATTAGTGTTTCTTAAACACTAAGATCCACCTGTGATACACTTTCAGGCATCAATAGGTACATCAGAACATTTCTCCTAAATGGATAAGTTTCTTTAAATAAAAGAATCTATCCAAGTTTTCATAGTGAATAAAAGCATGTAAAATAAATATAAAAATAGAAAAAGGTGATATAATATTATAATAACCTCTTATATCCTCCTAAATCTCAAAACCATATAGATATATAAATTGTAGGTCTATGAAAGGAAAAAAATATTCAAGGTCCCCATTAGGTCATTGGCAAGAGAAGAAGAGCCATTTCAATTAATTTGTTTCATGAAGAAGAGGTTTTAGTAAAAATTACATTAGGGTATGTTTACCACACATATTCCCTTCAAAATCTATGGAAATATTTTTTATATTAGGGGGTTAAGCTTTATAAACCATTGTTAACAAGTTAACTACCTCTTAAACCTTGCTAAACCCCAATGTCTCACTTTTACTCTTTTAATGGCATGTATAATATTGGTGAATACATGTAAATTATTTGAAATTATATATTTTGGGTCCAATTTTCACTAAAACATCAAAATTAACACAAACGCCTAGAGGTCATGGTTGTATTATCGAGAAATTTCATTGTTTTACTAGTTTGGACATGACAAGCAGGGTTATTTGGGGTTGTGAAGTGTTCCAAGAATGAAGGTAGTTGAAATAAAAGTGAAAATAATTAAAATATATAAAATAATCCAATTATCTCTCCCAAACCTATTCCAACCAATTATTCAATGCATGAATGAGTAAAATGTGATGGTACATGTCTACAAATGTTGAGAGAGTGCAATTTTTGAGGTTATGAAGAGGGTAGGGTAAAATATATGAATTTTTAATAATACCTCATACCCCATTTCATGTTTCCCAAATATTTCATTCATATCCTAAGTGTCTTTCTATAACTGGTTCAACACACATAACTCAAATAGAAGAAGCACAGTCCTATAAGCAAACATATTTGACATTTTTGGAAACAAATAATTTGAAATAAATATTGAAACACTCATGCGTAAGTTTATGTGAAATTATTATATCACCTAATCATTTGGTAAACTCCATGATCATATTTAATAGGAAATTTTAGGTGGTAGGCCATGAATGCCATTGATCTAGTGTTCTTGAATAGGGTTTCAAGTATGAGGAAATAAGTGCTAGACATACATTAAAAAATTAAGTATCTAATATAATATTTCTATGATTATCCTAATATATATAAAATAAAACCTAATATAATAATGTAAATAGCATAAACGGAAATAAAAATATAATGTCATGCATGCACATATAGACTGTGTCAAGTCCACATGTAGAGTTGAAAGGTTCTTGGAAAATTGTCTAAGGTTCCTCCTTGGGAAGGGTATTAAAATGAGTCAAATATAATTAAAATTTTCCAAAATATCCTTCAATATCATAATAGGTAGGGGATTCAAATATAAGAGTAGGTCTACAATGTGTTTTATACTTGGAATAGGCACCTACAAGAATGCACACAATAAGATGAAGGGAGAGTGAATTTTTTGATAAAAAATTTAGGTTTGGAGGTTCATTATGAGTGTAAGTGACCATTAATTATAATTTTATAATTATTACATAGGTTTTCATAAGGATAAAACATCAAAATTAGGCAATTATGGTCAAACCCCTTAAACTGTCATGGAATGCTAGTCATGGCTAGATCAATGCTTAAGGCCATTAAAGGAGTAAATTTGTTTATATAAATCAATGTATACCTCATGGATCATGGATAAATAATTTATAAGGTGATTTTAAGTAAAAATCAAGCATTCATAACTTTTTTTGCTTAAATATTCAACTAGAATGCACACCTACAAGCTTATAAGCTCGAGAAGGTAAACTTTATCACGTGAGAAGTTGGTTGAGTAGGTTCATGGGGTATAACAAAATTATGGTATGTTTTAAAGGTATTTATAATCTAAGTTAATGGAATTTGGAAATCCATTAAGGGCATATACTCTATTAATAATCATTAAGAATATTAGAGAACTAAAATTACATTTTGTGCCCTTAAAGAGCTCAATGATTGTGTATGTCTCCAAATTGACTCTAATATACATGAAATTCATTTAATGAAACTTGATTATGTATGTACACCTTATGGTAATATATTGGGTCAACAATTTGGCATGTGTGAAAGGTAAAACATAGATAATATGCTTAAAACTACCTATTTCAATTGGTTTACATGGTGTTTGAATGGGTTTTAGCTTCTTAACCAATTGAAGAGAATTTATATTCATGGTTAAATGTCTAATTTCAATAATTCATACACTCAAGATACTTTCAAGGTGTTAATATAGGTTTAAAGCAATTAAACAAAGCTAAGATGAGGAATTTAATTGCTTACATTGAGAGGATGAGGTTATATACCTTCCTAAGGTCATAAATGTCAATAATAAACCTCATGACACCACTATATACATATAAATTTAATCCTTGGAAGACTCTATAGGATATACACAAACCCATTATAATGGCTACAGGTAGTTTTGAGAGCTTATTCATAAACAGTCCACCAACTTCATGTTGTTGAAAACATTCAAGGAAGCATAGAGGCCTTTATAAACTTTCCAAGCATGTCTCAAGTTGAATATAGTTATTTAATACTCCTAATAGGATGTAATACACATGGAAAATAATTTTTAAATTCATGGAACATGGACATGAATATTGTATCCCTCTCCAAACTCTTTAATAATAGGTCATGAAGACCTAGTAGATAGAAAATCAATTGAAATATGATCTATAAGCTTGGACATAGGTTTTATGATCTTATATAATACCTACATGGAGTTTATAATATTTTTTTGATAATACTCAAACAAAGACAAGACCTTGGGGGAAGAAGATATGGACTTGTCTTCATTAGATTCCTTTGGATCAAACGAGCTTGCACATGAATATTATAGGTTTTAATGATAGAGATCATAGTATGAATAGATTTAAACCTTAAGTCTAATTTTCACCAAGATTAAAGATGAATTACAAGATGCAAGAATGGCATAGAAGGATGCTCAAAATATCAAGTAAGCCATGTGTCAAGATATCAACTTGTAACTCCTCAATCAATAAAGGGAAGTTTCAAGAGAGAAAGGATAATTCATAGGAGTTTAAGGGCCACTTATACACCACTTCTCATGAGGTAGTCATCAATAACAACTAACACATGATGAGGATGAGTGATAAGACTATTTTTTCACCTTCTATTTTCATTGTCATTGGTTTCGTGATAGATGATAGTCATAATTGGTTTTTTACATGTCCCCCTTCTCTCTATTCTTCTATATTAAATCCTAAAAATGACATTGTAAAGGATCTTCCATGTTAGTATGGTAAATCCCTATTAAAATTATTTCTTGTTTTTGATTTTGAATGGAATGTAAACTAATTTTTCCTTCATCTCACATTTAGTGTTTTCATGGTGAATTGTAGGTGAATTTTAGTGTTGATGTTCAATGTCCTTGCATTTGTAATCTTCATTATTATCTCTTTATGAGTAAGTTATATTTTTATAGGTCATATAGTGTGTATTAAGTGGTAAGCTATATAATGTCCTTCCACCCTTTTCTTTCCCTTTTCTTTGCAATTTGAATAGGTGTAGTGATAATATAGGTGTAGTATCAAGGGAGTTATCCCTCTCTAGAGTTTATATTTAATCATATTAAACCAATAGACTTAGAGATTTACCATTTTTTAATTAGGTGAGGAGAGCTAAAAAAATCCTTAGAGTACACCCTCCTCGGATGGTGAAATTTAAAGTGACAACAATTGTATCATGTGGGAGAGGTTTGATTGGGTCAAGACCATTGGTATAGAAGGTGGATTACTTGTATTAACTTCTTGGAGACTCAAGGGAGGGTAGGATGGGTTTAAATTTGAATAAAAATATATTCCCAATTTTTGTTATTGGTGAGGTTTATCATGGGATGTGTTAGTATTTATTACATTAGTTTTTGTTTAAATATATATTAATACTAGGTTTTTGAGAGGGTTAAAATTTATTCACAAGGGATTATTTTATTTTAATTTTATCAAATTTTTATTTTAAAGTATTAAGAGGGAAGGATCATACTTTTCATTGTAATTAAGGATTTATATTAGTAAAAAAGAGTTTGAAATGGTTCTTCTCACTCATAATGTGATTAACTTTATGCACCAAAGACTTTCATTTCTTGATAAAATCATGGGTATATATTTTAGGTAGTTTTTTGGTGTTAATAAAGTTACAAAAGATATTTTATTGTAGATCATGATATTGATATTATTTGAATATAGTGTTGACTACATGTTATAGTTTTATAATCAAATGGGTTTGGAGTTGATTTTACCATTCTAATG
>JARHVA010003517.1:205000-387500 GCA_037957365.1 Torreya grandis | reverse complement strand
TGGAGGTAGATATAATATATGATCATTGAGTAATATCTCATAAATCCACATAAACCAACCTACCCACATCCTAGTTCACTTTTTAGGATGTAAACTCAAGGATATTTATGTTTTGATGAGTCATGCAAGATAAATCACCAATAAATAAAAAATGAGTTGGATACATGGGTCACATCACATTTCACCTCTCACCTTTTATATATGACTTATCCATGATTAAATATTACATGTCACCTAGATATTGATCATATAAAACTACATCACTCACTTTTTTCCATTTTCTCACAAATCAATACTCCTATTATGTCATAAATGTAATGAGTCCCATTACACTCTATCAGTACTCTAAAATATACTATAAAATTCATCTCACACAACTTGAAGCCAAATTTCACCATTAATTTTTTGAGTATGTGGCATAATTGTAATTTATTACCCCTTGGTAAAATATAAACTTCTTTAATTTGGGGGAGAATTAAATTATTCCACACATCCATAATACTTTGGATGCGATTGAAAGTACACACAATGATTTTTAATGTGATACAATGAGGGGGAAAGAAACCAAGAACCACCATTTATAATATATAAAACCAATTATAAGATATAAAATGGTTATGTTAACCATAAAACCAAGCTGCAATCAGCAAAATTTTGTCAGGAATCTAGAACAACAAACATGCTCTGATACCACTCGTTAGGATCTTGCTCCTCAGAAAGAGCACAGTATGATTACCAAATATAAGCAATTGAATATGCGGAAATAACCAGAAACACAAGTAACTAGAATTCACCAATAGCATAGAATATGAGAGACAATACACTATCTTGTATTAACACTATACAGAAAAGAATACATCAAAGAGCCGCCACACTCTTTCACCTTACAGAGATTCACCACACCTCAAGTGTACAGTAATTATTCTCACACACACTCTCCTACACAAAAAATGGTCCCAACAACCAACTCACACACAGAATTGGTGTTCACCTCACCAACCAGTCAGTAATAACCCTGCCGGTACACCAAGCACTCTATAGCACTTCAAGCTGATCTCTCATGAACCTGCAACCTGCAATTCAAAGACCAAACTTACATGTAGATCCCCAATGAGCTTGCAACAACCTGCAACTCACAGATCTTACAACTAGAAGGAACTCTTCCTTTCTATCTCATGCCTTAAACAATACATGCCAATGGGTCTATAAATAGATCCCTAACTCAAACAATAACTTAGACTCTTAATTTAGACAATTATCCTCACAGCCCAAGACTCTGGGTGGTCTTAACATGCAAACTCATCATTCACTTAACTAACTGTCTGTGAAACAAACACTTCGGGAACACACAGGCGATCGACGTCGGTCCCTACTTGTCTGGTTCTGCCAACGTTGGCTGACTTCCTGCCGTCACCGGTGGCCTTCTGCACTGGACTCTACCGTCATCGGTCCTGCTACCGACGTCGGTTCCTATAGAATTCAGCAACCATCTGTTCCTCAGTTTGCAAAGGTTGAAGCTTTTAGCTCCATAACCTAACAATCTATCACTTGGAGATAAACAACTGCAACCTGTACCTGTACCTGTACACCATCTAGTTTGTTTCCTTGGCTTTGTATCCCTCCTCAAGATCACTCTTGAAGACCAACCACCACAAAATCCATGGTACAAAATATGTCATCCAAATTACCTGCCACATCCGCATCTACAACCATGTAGATAAAGAACTTGACCCTGCATAACATGTGCACCTGCTGCTGGTCCCACTGAACTGCCCTTCAGTATTACTCTCCCGGATTGACTCCAAACTTGTGACAACTCCCACTGCTTGGGAAAACTCAGGTTTAGTACATACCATGCACTCAACCTCATTATGTGAATCAAGACACCTGTTCTATGAACTGTCTAACCATCGGCATGCTAACCGGCTTCACACAATCATCCTGAAACAAAGTCAACAAGACCTCCATGTCTCTAGATCACACTCATGCCAAAGAATCTTGATGCTCCCAGATTCTCCATGATAAACACCTGAACTAGCTTTACCTTTAGTTCAGCAATCCCTGTATATGTAACCTTGCAACAAGCACATCATACAGAAAATAGGATAATGTAGCTAATATTATCCAGCCTAGTAAAGAGAAAAACAATGATCAAACCTCCATTGCCCTGTAGCTAATACAAGATCATATACCCTGATCTTCCATCTCACGTATCCATTTCCGCTCTTCTTCATCCTTAACATCCATTCGTCTCTCAGTGCTTACTTCCAGCTGGCAACACTACCCAAAACACCTATTTGGTTCTCCTCTAAGGAATCACATCCTCATTCATGCCAAGCTCCCACTGTTTCCTGGATCTACCTGTTCTGCTTCTTCAATAACTTCCTGGTCCTATGCCATAAGTGAGAAACAAGTAGTGTAAAGAAGGGAAATGATGAATTTAAGAACTTAATTACACCTTTAGTCCTCCATATGGGCGCTTGAGACTCCATGACAACTAGCTGTCCACCCAAAATTTGTCTCAGTAACCGATGCCGGTCACATCTCAGTCTACAGCCGACCGATGTCGGTTCCCTGCGACTGCCTCCCTGCCGACGTCGGTTTCCCCTGGCTGACGCCGGTCTCTTTCTACTCTGAGTCACCGACGTCGGGCTGCACATAGCCGACGTCGGTCCCTGTCTGGACACCGACGCCGGTTTTCCTGCCGACGTCGGTCTCTGTGTTTTTCTTGTGAGACCTGACCTTTTCCCGCGAGCTCTTTTTGGATCAAAACCTTGTCCAAATCACCCTTGCTCTGCTCAGAATTCCTCTGCACCTTATGCTGAACTCTGTCCATCACTTTCTCCTTGAAAACCAAGGCTTTCCCGTTCTTGTCACTAACATCGGATTCCTCAAGAAACCTCACCTTCTTCTTCTGCATATAGAAACCACGATCCATGCCTTCCAAATCTGAAAGCATATTCTTTGACTCAAGAACAAGCATCTCCTTCTTATCTATGTGACCAAGCCTATCAAGCCACATCTCTAAATCTACAGCTGAAGTAGATAACCCAGAAAGAGAATTAGTAAAACAAGTAGATAGATAAAGCGTACCTACTTTCTTACCTCTAGCTACAACAAGTGTACCCTTGGTAACCTTCCAAGAGTCCGCTGTGAGAGTTACTGTGCAACCCTCTTCACCCAAACTTCTAACAGAAATCAGATTCCGCTTCAGAACTGGGACATGCATGACCTCCTTTAACACCCATGTGTCACCTGTCTGTAATTTCAGCTTCACTTTGCCTTTGCCAACAATCTGACAAGACTTACCATCCCCTACAAAAATTTCTCCAAAGTCTCCCTGGACATACTCATGAAAGAATTCCCTATGTGGGGATGCATGAAAAGAGGCACCAGAATCTAATACCCAAGATTCTACTTTATCCAAAGAACATACCAGAGCATCCTGTGCAACGTAACCTGCAACATCTGCTTCTTCTCCATGTCCTTCATGATGATCTTCACCTGATCTGCAATCTCTCTTTAAGTGCCCTTGCTTTCCACATTTCCAGCAGGTTATTCTGCCATACCTGGACTTGGATCTTTTGCCTATCTTCGACCTTGATCTCCCACGCTCTGTCTTCTCTCTTGGCCTTCCTCTTCCTTCAACACTCAAAGCATCTCCAGATGATTCACCTGTGCTTTTCTTGCGTATCTCTTCATTCAAGATCACACTCACAACATCATCAACTTTTAAGACTTTTGAAGGAGACACAGTATTAGAAACTGCCATTACCAAACCTTCCCAACTTTCAGGTAATGAACACAAGATTAAGAGAGCTCTAAGTTCATCATCAAATACAATATTCACTGAACTTAACTGGTTTACCAAACCATGAAAATCACTAAGATGGCTATGAACAGATCCACCTTCCAACATTTGCAAATTAAATAAACGCTTCATAAGAAATACCTTATTAGAAGCCGAGGGTTTTTCATACAAATTTGCCAAAGATTTCATCAACTCCACCATTGTCTTACACTGTGATAAGCTGGAAATCACAGATGAATCAAGACTCAATCTAACAGATCCCAGAGCCTTTCGATCAAGAACCTCCCATTCTTCATCTTTCATATCCAAGGGTTTGCTAGCAACCCCACCCAAAGGTAAGTACAAATCTTTTTGATACAGATAGTCCTCAATCTGCATCCTCCATAATTGGTAGTTCTTGCCATTAAACTTTTCCATTCGTAGTTGACTGTTTTCTACCATTGCTCAACTCCCACTCAAACAGAAACCCTGTGAGTAACCTGTAATCAAAACACACTACCCAGATCTACACCAATCTGTTAGTATCCCAACCAAAAGCTTTGATACCACTTGTCAGGAATCTAGAACAACAAACATGCTCTCATACCACTCGTTAGGATCTTGCTCCTCAGAAAGAGCATAGTATGATTACCAAATATAAGCAATTGAATATGCGGAAATAACCAGAAACACAAGTAACTAGAATTCACCAATAGCACAGAATATGAGAGACAATACACTATCTTGTATTAACACTATACAGAAAAGAATACATCAAAGAGCCGCCACACTCTTTCACCTTACAAAGATTCGCCACACCTCAAGTGTACAATAATTCTTCTCACACACACTCTCCTACACAAAAAACGGTCCCAACAACCAACTCACACACAGAATTGGTGTTCACCTCACCAACCAGTCAGTAATAACCCTACCGGTACACCAAGCACTCTATAGCACTTCAAGTTGATCTCTCATGAACCTGCAACCTGCAATTCAAAGACCAAACTTACATGTAGATCCCCAATGAGCTTGCAACAACCTGCAACTCACAGATCTTACAACTAGAAGGAACTCTTCCTTTCTATCTCATGCCTTAAACAATACATGCCAATGGGTCTATAAATAGATCCCTAACTCAAACAATAACTTAGACTCTTAATTTAGATAATTATCCTCACAGCCCAAGACTCTGGGTGGTCTTAACATGCAAACTCATCGTTCACTTAACTAACTGTCTGTGAAATGAACACTTCGGGAACACACAGGCAACCGACGTCGGTCCCTACTTGTCTGGTTCTGCGACGTCGGCCGACTTCCTGCCGTCGCCGGTGGCCTTCTGCAGTGGACTCTGCCGTTGTCGGTCCTGCTGCCGACGCCGGTTCCTGTAGAATTCAGCAACCATCTGTTCCTCAGTTTGCAAAGGTTGAAGCTTTTAGCTCCACAACCTAACAAATTTTCATAGTTAAAATTTCTTCACTCATCATGTAATCAATAGTCAAATATGTTATAGGGACATAGTCTTTTACATGCTCTACTATTTAACTGTGTAAGTCATATGACATAATTAAATACCTTAGGGTTTGGTATAATTTTTAGGGAACATGTCAGGTCGTCAATCTTCTCATTTAATCAGCTAAGTTTAATTGATGTCATATCAAACTAGGGTCAGTTTCCAATGGTAGTCAATAGTAAGGCATGTAGAGCAATGAATAAAAATTATCTATTTGGGGGGAGTTTTGTATCATTTAATACTAAATATGTAATATAGTTTCTTGAATTTAAGAATATTTTATTGATTTAAAAGTAAACACTCTTGCTAAATTGAAATTCTTTGGAAGGGAAACACACTTTACTATAATTGAAAATGCTCTAAATAAAAAACATTTGCTATAATTGAAATGATTTAAAAGGGAACACATAATTGATCTAAATTGGAATTGATTTGAAAGGAACTACTTATGAAAGGAAATTATTATTTACATGAATAATTGAAATTAAACTAAATTAAAACACACATGTACTAAAAACATAAACATTTAGGTTAAATTATGTCACATAACACTTTGCTTAAAATGAAAGATCAACTACTCAATAATAAAAACATAAAAATACCATAAAATATCTTGCTTCCTTGATTTATTATACCCTTTCTCTTCCTTAGAACATGATTTAAATCAATACTATATTTGTGGGAATGTCATGTAATCAATTCTTCATTAAATCTCAAAAAATGCTTACAATTTGAAAATGCTTGATAACTATTACAACTAATTTTTTAGTCTAGACTATATCTAATCCTAAATTAGCATGAAAAATTTATTTATATATCACAACACTTTTACAATAACTAATAAAAATAGAGTAACCATTTAACAATATTATGACTAACTAAAATCTTGTTTATTGAAATAGGAAAGGTTACAAACTCTTTCCATGTTTCAAGGGTAAAACTAGTGGAAGATTATTAGTATAAGTCTGCATGTGTTATTCTTGGATACTTTTGCTTATAAAATATTATAAAATTGTAACTATATTCATCCTAGTATCTAATCTTCTCCATAATATTCATATCTATGTTTAAGATATCTTGTTATAAATATTATGTTATAAAAATAGGAATATTGTCTATGGTAGATTTATACATGAACATTAGAAATGTCCAAAAAATAAATTTAAATTATTCTGTTCAAACTTGCATGGTTTATAAAATAATGCACATGCATTAAAACATCATTTGTCAAGTTTTTGAGAGTCACACAAATTGGTCTAAGAAACACTGAAGCCAGTCTCGACATCTCTGGAGCTAGATTAGTCGACTCTAGAGCCATACCAATGAATTGTAAAGCTAGTATATGGATCACTAAATATGGTCTAAGCTAGTTTTTAATGGATTGAACTAATGTTTTAAAGTATTATTACTCATTCAAAACATAATACTCTATTATAATGCATATATGACCTGTATATACAAAATTGGTGGCTTTTTATGCAAAAGGTTAAAATAAAGTAGCTAAAATAGGAAATATTAACTCACATAGAATAATTAGGGAAAAATTACTCATTTCTAATTTGGATTATTAATACATTATATAATTCACATCTAAATACACATAAAATGAAGGTTATTTTAGATAAAATGAGGTTATTTATTAGATATAATGAGCCATTTTATGGACTCATCATTTCCACCACACTTTACCTTTTTCAAGTCCTATTTTAATATAGGATCCTCTATATTCTCTATTAGGCATGATATCCATTAATTTTTTACTAGGTCATAAACATCATAATATGTATCCCATTTGAATTATGTTGGACTGATATACTTTTATATTGTTTGACTTGGGGTCTCTATTTCTCAAAATGATCAAGCCTTTGAGGTGTTGTGTTCTACCATGGGGACATAGGTATGAGTATGAGTGGATGTTTTTATCTCATTCCAATCCATTATTTTATAAATATCTATTCAAACTGATAAATCATCTCTATAATATCTTGAGTCTATCAGAGGCACCATTTGATATTATTAGGAGAAATGACCTCCCTTAATTTTAATAGGATGTTCAATGTGTCCCATATATTCTCACTTGTAGAAAATGCTAAATTGAAATTATCTTTAGCATATTTATCAAAATAATAAATAAATTTACCCAAAATATGTGGGAATTTATTATTAATCCTTATATTATATATAATATTTTAGAAAAGTTTTATTTTCTTATCTGCATCAGGGAATTCAAGCCTTATATATAATCCAAAAAATTTAACTTGTTAAAGATATTCATCTATCCTTTTGCTCCATAAAATCTAATTTTATAGGGTGGATGTGAATTATTTAATATGTTCTCCCATAATAAGTTAATAAACAAGGATGACATGTGTCCTAAGAGAATATTATACAAATAAAATTCACATGAAAGGTTTTGCTGCTTAGGGGTACTATTGTGATAAGCTTCCATAAATTAATTATCATATTATAAATAATGAGATAAAACACATGAAATTATCATAAATTTCCATATATAAAATTGATCTTGGAAAAATATACCATACCTAAAGGGAGGTATTCTACAAGCCATGATTTTCTCTCCCTAGTTCACAAGCTACTTGGAGGGAGGATTCTACTTTTTCTTTTTATCTCCTCTCTTCCTCAAGGGTCTTTTCTTAACTTCCTATTTTATACCTTGATTTCCTTTTAATTTTGAAAAGTTTCCTCCCAAGTTTCCATGGTGTTGTTACATGACAACTATGTTTGGATAACATGGTCTACTTGTTATTTAGGTTCTACTAATCTTCTTTTCAACAAATTTATCTCACCATATTAATCAAAATATTGAGCCTTAGTTTATTCTAACTCTTTTTGTATAGATATGATAGTGTCTTCCTTACCTTAAAATTTCATATTTATGAAGGATATCTCTTCTTATTTTTATATTATGGTATCATTATCCCTTGATAGATTCATAGCCTTCTACATTTGTTCTTTTTCGTCATAGCTAGGAGATTGATCTTCTTCCTCTATAGTTAGATATTTTATTTTCTCTAATAGTGGCTTAAAAGAATAAAAAAGGGCTCTTATTCAAATTCCTCAAAATAAAATACTTATGCCATGGCTTCTAGTGCCTCAATACCAATTGAGTGTTATTCCATGATCTCTAATTCTATAGGTTATTCTAATGTCTCCAGAGCTTCAGTAATTTATCCTTGGTTGAGACTACCAAGAGTCTCTATATTACTTTTTTCGACATCATCCTATTCAAGTAGGATGAGTTTCTTTATTTTTTTTAGGTTTTTTAATTTAGAATCCTCTCTTGGAGTCTTCCTTCTTTCAATTATCCTATGGACCTTGGGATATGATATCCTTAGAGATTACTCTCCATGATAATAGATATCTATGTTAGGCACTTGGGTGGTAGCTAGCCCCAAAGGTTCTTCAGAGCTTACCTTAGATGTTTTCATTTATTATTTTCTTATTTTCATTAGCTCTAGAAATGGATCTTCATTATAAATTCCCATTTTATGCTAGATTTAGATGTAAGGGTAGAATACAAAGGCCTTATCTTTATCTTAGATTTATTCTTCATAAATTATTTGGATGACCCCAATCAATTGAGGCATTTAGAGAGTGATTTTGGTAGATGATTTGGATTACCCCATGATGTCTAATAGAGGATACTCCTTTCACATCTTGTCTACCATAACTTGGATATCTTCATGGAGAAATTATGTAAATTAACCCTCCACTTAGGATTATGAAGATTCATTTTAGGTGGGTAACAATTCTCATGGCATCATACCTAAGGGAAAAAAATTGAATGTCATAGGTGAAGTATTAGATAAACTAAAATGCATCCATTATCTATGGTTATATAAGCATATCCCTCTTAATTATTTTGGTTACAAATTGAGGGATGAAAATTATTCTGGGTATATGCTCTCCTTATTCATGAAAGTTTTGAATTAAGTCCTTGAAGGTGGTCCTCCTTGAGATTCTTATCCCTATGCTTATAATTCTTAAAATTTGACTGATAATAGTATTAATAATAGGGATTTTAATGCATCTTACCTTAATATTATATCCCTTGAGATTTATGATAAATTACTTAACATGTTTCTCAGAATAACCTTGGAATTTCTTGATGAATGTCAGCCATCCAACCTCTTCAAAAATAGTTGCCTTCCTCATCTTCAAGTAAAAGTTATGTAGACTCAGGGTTGTATTTCTTATTTTAGACCATTCTCTTAGCTTCTCAGAGATTTAAAATTTATTAAGAGTAATTTTTGAAGTTAAAAAAAGAGTGAAAAGGTTAAAATAATTATAATTTATTATTAAAATACAAAATGTATTATTTCATAAATCAAGGCACATCTTAGATAGGTTTGTCATTAATTCACCATAGCTTCGAACATCCATTAAAACTTGAACAAATCATGAGATAAGACTATCTTGGAAGGAGATAATGGTTCTTTCTACATGTGGGATGATCAGAAAATATCCTTATATCTATACTTGTCTTTTTTGTCATGCAAAACCTTGCCATTAATTCCTTATTAGATTTTCTATGTGCCTTGAGTTATCATCTTCATGATGATTCTCCTTAAAATGTTGTGTTCCTCATTATTACTTAGACTATGTCACTAAGATAACATCATTCCCTTTTTTGTCACTTGGAAAAGACATCTAAATTTTATAACAAGCCCTTTTTTGACAAGTGATGTCTTTAAAAAGACCTTTTTAGGATACCCTTTTTTGTATGTCCCAATCTAGGAAAAATATTTATTTTAGAAGTGGATTATATGACATATTATTAGCTTATAAATAATCATATACATATAAACAATGAAGTAAAAAATGTATTGAACTACCTATGGTTATGTATTATATCTTGAGGCTACCATTTATCATGTGATAAAATACCATATGAGTTAATTTAGAGTGTATACAATTAGTTAGAAGTAATAATTTTTATTACTTTGTCTCGTGAAAATTTGTCATTTAATGGTTTTCTACTTTTCACCCTTTTTATTGCTATTTTTATTTTTATTTTTCAATAATTTTTTAAGAAGATTGCCATTTACTGGTTTTAAATCCTCCCTTTTCATTGGACTAAAAATATCAATCCTTGGTTATAATGGAAGAATAAGGTGATTCCTTATAACCAAATTTAGTTTGAGAGTGAATTAGTTTTAATAATTCATCTTTGCTTAGAGTTAGATGATAAAGCCTCAGTCTATTCCCATTGACCAAGAGTGGTCTCTTATTTCCATTAATTGGGATCAGTTGAAATGATCTATTATCAAAAATATTTTCTTATTGGTAGGAACCTAGCCACCTTATGGAGATTTTACCTTTAAAATGTTTGTACTTTGAGTCAAATAGTAAATCCCAATTTCCCTCCTTGATTTTCATTTCCTTGATGTGCCTATCATGCCATGATTTCCTATGATATTGAATAAGTTCTATTTGATACAATTCCTTTAGTCTCATCTCATTAAGTTTAATCAATTGAATAATTATATCTATTTGTGTTTCATATAGATATATACCTACCTCCATTATTTTTCTCAAAGTTTGAAATTGAAATTGTATTAGCAATAATGGATTCTTCGTATACATAATTTAATATTGTGAAAAGCATGCAATGGACTTCCATTTTATATTTTAGGCCTAAGCTACTCCAAATAACGTGTTTGTCAAATATTTTTTGTTGATGCTCACTGTCTTAGACAAGATCTTATGTAGTTATCTATTAGTAACCTCAACTTGACCATTAATTTATGGATAGTAGGTGATGAATTTCTATGAGTGACTTGATAGTTTTATATGAATTGTTTGATCATATTAGATTCAAATTGAGGTCCTTGATCTAATACTATTTCTCTTGGTACTCCAAAACATTGCATGGTCATGTAGTTCAAGAAATCAACAATCACTTCTTCATGAAAAAATGTAGAGATTGAACTTCTTCCCACTTGGTGACATAACTATTACACACTAGGATGTACTCCTTTCCTTGAGTTGGTGGAACAATGGGAAAATGAAATCAAACTCCCATTTCTCAAATTTTCTTTAAACCACTTAAGGATAGAGGGTCATCTCATTAGATAATGTAGGTTTCCCCATTATTTTGAAAGGATCATGTTTCCAAACATATTTTTTCAAATTTTTATGAAGTAAAGGCCAATAGTATCTATCCCCAAGGATATTATGAACAATACATTTGGATAAATAGTGGCCTCCTCCTGGTTCATCATGGTAATCTCTCAAGATGTCATATATTTTATCTTCTCTTACACATCTACGAAGCACCATATTAAGTCCACATTTAAACTAAACATAATTCAACCATTTATAGTTAACATTATTTCTAATCAAATGTTTTCTTTCTTTAAGAGTGAAATCATAAGGAAATTTTCTTATAGCTAGATAATTGGCCATATCAACAAACCATGGTGTGCATGATGAAACTATGAAGGAACACTCATCTATAAAATTGTCTTCCACTAGTTTATATTCATTTGAGACATTAAATATTGAAAAGAAGTTAGAAACTACATTATCTTTTCTTTGATTATCAATAATTATGATATTAATTTCTTTTAAGAGTAGCAACCATCTAAGGATTATTTCTCCTAATACTAGTTTTTTCATTAAATACCTTATGGTTGAATGATCTATGTAAGAAAATACCTTATATCTAGTAATGTAATCATAGAATTTGTTTATGACATATATGACAACTAGGAAATATTTTTTAGTAATGGTGTAATTCATTTTATTAGGAGTTAGATTATTGTTAATGTAATAAATGTCATACATTTTATATTATTAATATTTAGTCCCAAAGAATGTTATGAACCTGTTGACCATATTTTGGTCTAACAGGAAAAAATATTGGTCCCCCTCTTCCTCTGCTATTTTAGGCCAATTCATTTCAAGTTTTTGCACAAGTCTAGGAATTTTTTATGAATTCTGCAGGTGTAAACTTTTGACAGATGAAGAACTAGTTCAGAGGGTTCAAGGTTTTACAAAGTTTCTTCATACTCTTGTCTGAAGAAATTCATAAGGAAGGAGAGATAAAATGGTTTAGAAGACACTTTTCCTTAAGGTTGGAAGAGTGGTCAACAACATAATCTTCCCAAGAGTTAACACCTTTGAACCATTGAACTAGTTCAATGCCTTCGATTCATCACTTGGTTCAATCAGCTTAGTTCAATCAATCAGTTCATCAGTTGGTTCATTGCATTGGTTCAACGCATTGGCTCAATGCATAGTTCAAAGTCTTAGTGCACAGTGTTGAACTGTTGAACCAGTTCAATGCATTAGTTCAATGGTTGGTTCAAGTGGGAAAGGTTCAAAGGCTTGGTTCAACAAAGGCTCGACGCGCAGTGTTGAACCGTTGAACCATTGAACCATTTTTGGTTCAATGGGTTGGTTCAAGGGGGCATCCCAAAGCTGAAGGGCAAGTACCCTTATGGAGGGAAGTTCTAGGTTCAAAATATCTTGCAGAGGACAAGAAGAATTTCAAAGGAAAAGAGTCGCAAAGGGTAAGTTTTTTGGATTTTTGTCCAAGGCAGTGAATTCTTTCAGACTTTTTATCTGAAGGAATTCCTTCAGATAAAAAGTCTGAAGGAATTCACTGCCTTGGACAAAAATCCAAAAAACTTACCCTTTGCAACTCTTTTCCTTTGAAATTCTTCTTGTCCTCCGCAAGAGATTTTGAATCCCTCAGACAAAAAGTTTGAAGGAATTCAAAGAGAAACTCTTGCAGACTTTTGTCCATGGGAAAATGTCTGTGAACAAAAGTCTGTGGGAAAATGTCCACGGACAAAAGTTCATGGGAAAATGTCCATGGACAAAAGTCTATGGGAACCTGGGGAAAATAATCTAAAGGAGAAACCCACCAAAAGCTGAAGGGGCACCTTCCCTTCAAGAATGTGCAAAGAAGAAACCCCGCAGAGAAAGCCAAATGAATTTTCCAAGGACGGTGACATCTCGAAAGCCATCAACTTTAAAAAGATAGACTAGCCATTGGTTTTCAAGCTATGATGGGCCTGTGAATGTCAAATTTTGCAATAGAGGAATCATCAAAGGAAAAAAGTGAAGCAGATGCTACCACATGTCCTCACCCATCTCAGTGGAGTGTGACAAGTGTCTTCATCTGAGGCTTTAGGTTTCTTTTATGCTTCAAAGATAAGCCTCTCTCAAAGTGCAGTGGAAGCTACCAAGTGTCAGCGTCTGTAAAAACCAAAAAAGGTCATAAAATTTTTTCTAAGGTAGTTAAAGGTTCTATGGAAATGGCCACATGTCGCCTTCCATAGAAACCTCAAAAAGTTACTTCCAAAGCCACTAAGTTAAGTGGAAAGAGTAAGCAGAAGTGGCCATGTGTCAACTTCTACCTGACTCTCCAAGGAACCTCTAAGTTAAGCAAATGTTGCCACGTCCCATTATTAGCTTGGTGGAAGCTACCATGTGTCAACTTCCATGTTTCAAAGTGTCTCTTAAGTTTCAAAGTAGTAGACTATGACACATGTCAGAAGTGGATGTGCTCTCAGCCAAAGAGCCAAAGGAGTATCAAAAGATACCCTGAGGGACAAAGGAGATAGAGGCAAAATGGCCAAGTGCAGAAGCAGATGAAGTGATCTAAGTGGCACATGAAAGTGTCGATTCAAGGAGTTATTCTAGTGGTTAACATAATACCTACCATACGATCATCAAGAAGCACAAATAGTGAATGACGTGACCTATTTTTCTTTAATATCCATTGATGAGTAGGCAAATGGTGCAGCTCATAATTTTGAATCCTAATAGGAGCTGACATAGCATTATCTTCAGGTGGCTTCCTCATCCCAAGGCTCAAAAAGCACATGGGTCACTTGTAAAAAGGGTGCCAAAAGGTCTCCTTTCTTCCTCTATATATTGTAGACTTGTCATTTGGAAATGGATCTTCCACATTTGTAAGGTGAAGCCCTGGCAAATTTTCACCTAAAATAAAAAAATGAATTTTTACCTCTATTCTAGTTAGACATCTCTATGTGGTCTGAGTGTCATTTTGTGTTTAGTCATTACTTCTTAATGATTTCATAGGCTTAAAACCAACACACTTGGTGTCTATAAGGTGCCATTTCTGTAGGTGACAAGGAGAGCTGTATTTGGAAGTGCAGAGATAGAAGAAGCTACTATGTAGTGTGCCTTTCTACAACACCTTTGGTGAGTCTCTATTTTCTGTGTGTTCCATTAAAGCCTCCTTGCTAAGCTTCTTATAACCTAGTCTTTCTAACAGTTTGAAGTGTACATATGTGTTTTTTTGGCTTCAAGTGTGGGTGTGAGTAGGTCAAATCATTTGGTGCATCACCTCTTTTAGAGTAGATTTGTTTTCTTATAATATTTCTCCCCTTTCACCCCCCATTATATATCTATATACATATATTAGCACTTATTAGAACAACCCAGATGCATCAAAGGGAGCTAGCCCTTACCTAGAGACTCTCTCCTCCAGCTTGGCAAGTCCCATAGGTGAGAGGGGAGTTTCCATTATTGCATGTGGAAGGCTGGAGCTCAGCCTCCTACCCTAGATGCAATCCACTGTGTCAACAGTTTTTGGCATGCCTGGTGGGACTCAATTTTTTTAACACTCAGTAAAGTTTCAGGATTGATGCTGGTCCTGTTATAACAAACCAACTATTTTTAGCATCTGGCAACTCCGCTAGTAAGAACTTCATTTTTTAATCAAAGACTAGTCTAACTTCTTATGCCTAAAGTCACCACATATTCTGCTTCTAAGGGCATTACTTTTGACTTCATTGAGTTGCCTTAGAACTCAACAAAAAGACTAAGGTTTGAGAGGACCCATCCTTATTCAGCAAACCACCTTCCCAAGCCTGCTTTAAAGAATGCATACACATCAGAGCTATAGTTACATCTTGTCCCAGCCATGGCATTACCCTTTGTGACTTTTCATGGTCAGATCCCCTTAAATCTCCCATGTTATGACCCTATTCCAGGAGCAGCCCTAAAAAATGTGCCTTCTTTTGATGGAGAGGGGCCCATTACAGTCATCGAGCACATTAGAAATATTGCTAACTTTTACAATATTCATAATGTCACTGAGGAAAATATCATAATCAAATTGCTAGAATTGTCTCTCAAGGGCAAAGCTCTTGACTGGTATGGGGCTTTGGCTATAAATTCAATCAGTTCCTAGAATGAATTGGGTACTCACTTGATGGACTGTTTTGGGGAAAAGAGCAACCACCTCTCACTTGCTGATCAGTTGACTACCATGAAAAGAGTCCCACATGAATACATGTAGAATTTCAACACTTGGTTTTAGAAGACATGGGATAGAATCCCTGTTCTGGTAAGACTGACTGCTAGCTATGCTTTCCTATATTACTTAAGAGTATTGAACATTGATATTGTTATTATGATATAGTCCATGGGAGGCCACGTGATGCCTGCCACCTATGACATAGCCATAACAGCTAAAAATTGCTTAGTGTAGGCTGGGAAGATAGCTCTTAGACCCTATATGCCACTTTTCCTAGAAAAGCTACCTCCAATTCAAACCACTGCTCCCACATTAGCTCCTCTACCTAGTAAAGAGAAACCAACTGCTGCTCCATCTAATGAGATTCATGAAGTTAAGAGTCTATTGCAATGTATGTCAAATGAACTTGTGGCTCTTAAAAGGTAGCAAGCTCAAAGCAACAGACCAAACCAAGGATACCAGTAGTATGGCCAAGCTCCTAGACCCCCTTTCCAAAATTACAATCAAGGACAGGGTCATCTTACTTAGACCAGACCTTTTCAAAGCTACAACCCAGGTGCCCCTTCATCATCTAAGGTCATGGTACCCGTTCAAAACAATTTGGTGTAGGAACAACTAAGTTGTTCAACCATGGGATATGGTCAGGAGCAAGCTGTTTATACAAATGAGATGATGGGTTATTTCCCAAATGTGCAATAAAATTAGGTAGCCACCCATTCCCAAGTCTTTGAGGCTCCAATGCAACCTAGCACGAGTAGCGGTTAGGCCCAGCCTAATTCTACCCTCATGAATCATCTGGAAGGAGAATTCTATTCAGTCAACTATGTGGGTGCTGTAGATAATCAGGCTGACTATGTTGCAGCCAACACAAGGTTCAAAATAAGGGCAATGGAAAAATCTCAAGCTGCTGCCCAAATTTTAGCAACACCTTCTTCATCACATGCTAATCAAAAAGTTTCAGGCTTCAGACCATTGGTTGTACCTCCAGCTCCTCAGCCTCCACCTTAGGCTGTGCATAATTCCAAACAAATTTTGAAGAAAGGCAACCCTCGAGTCAATATGGTTGACCAAATGAAGAAGTTACACATGAACATCTCCTTGTGGGATTCACTATCAATACCAGGGTAGAAATACATGCTACAAAAGGAATTGCATGAGCTAGATGAATGAGTTGTCCCAGTAAAAGCTGATAATGTTTTGATGATGAGTGGGCAGCCTTCTACCTCAGGTTAGATCCGAAAGGAAGAAAAGGTTCCTCCCTTTTATGTGTCCTTGGTCATAGGATATTTATTGGTGCATAATTACATCATTGACAATGGATCACGCACCTCAGTGATGCCCAAATGCATCGCTGACAAGCTGGGCTTGAAATACGAATAAATGACCAAGGGAGTCCTATAGCTGGATGGAACTCCAACAAAGAAAATTGGGGTGGTAAGAGGTTTGAGCTTGATGCTGCATGATTTCCCTACTTTCTCAGTTCCTCATGATGTGGTAGTGGTAGATGTCCCTCCCTACTTTGTCATCTGCTTGTCCAAGGATTTTACATCCAAGATAGGCAGCTACTTGGCAATAAATTGGTCTTACTAGTTTTTAGAATCAATTATGAGAATAAAGTCAAGATTGAATCTAAGCCATTCCATATAGATCATTTGAAACCTTATTTTCTAAAGGCAATAAATGTCAGCTATGCCATTATTAACTAGGAAGAGTTCCAAGTAGACCAATCTCCATCCTCTACCCTTGAAGGAGTTACAGACCTGCTCTTAGATGAGTGGGGAAGTGACAAATTTGAACATGATCCCTACAAATTCATATAAGAGGCAAGCCTTGGAATTTATTACATGCATGAATAGGGTACTTTTGTACCAAATCTGATGAAGGCTAGCTAGGAAAGTTCAGGTCTATGGCAGTTGTTCTTTGATGGTTCAAGGAGTAAGTTGGGAGCTAGTGGTGGAGTGGTGCTAGTCTCTCCTTCAAAAGAGAGGTATTTTTTAGCCTTTTGGTTCTAATTTTATTGCACATGTAATGTTTTATAATATGAATCCCTCATCCATGGCATGGAGTGGGCAAGGAAAAGAGAAATCAAAGAGCTGCAAGTGTTTGGTGACAGTGAGTTGATTGTCAACCAGGTAAGAGGCCAAAATTTGATGAAGAATTCTCTACTGAAGTCCTACAAACATAGGGTATGGGACTTAGTGGAAAATTTTTGCACTTTCAATATTACCTCAGTCCCTAGAGAATAGAACAAGCAAGTAGATAGGCTGGTAGTAGTTGGTGCCCAGTTTAATATTGGTCAAGAAATAAGCTGAGACCATAGCTCATGTCACTTGAAAGTAATGATCCAGCCCTCTATACCTGATAACATCACCAACTTTTAGGTTTTCAATATTGATCAGAAAATAGCACTCTTCTTGTAGGAAGAAGTGGAATTTGCTGCAAAAAACTAGGTTAAGCTGCAGTAGCAATATGGCAGCCAAATTGTTTAACTGAAGAACAATAAGCTCCCCAAAGGTTTGGTCACTCTAGAGAGTATCTTCAATGGAGATGACCAATTGAGAAGTGATAAGGCATGCATTACAATAAAGGAGGAGCACCATGAGAAGGTGAAAATTTTCAAAGACAAGCTTCTTGAGCTTGGGAAACTGTGCATAGACCAGGAAAGGAAAGCCTTCATCTTGTTGTGCCAAGAATTTTCCAATATCTTTGCTTAGTAGTATAGTGATTTGAAGGGTTTTGATCTGAGCTTAGCCCAACATACCATTAAACTAGAAGAAGGTGCCAAACCAATCAAGTAGAAGCAGAGGCCTATCAACCCAATGATTGAGCCTCTCATGTGTAAGGAACTCACCAAATTGATTGAGTCTATGATAATATTTCCAATCAAACACTCTTCTTGGTTGGAAAATCTTGTTCCTGTCCAAAAAAAGAATGGGGAGATCAGACTGTGTGTCAATTTCAGAGATCTTAATACAGTCTCTTTGAAAGACCATTATCCTCTCCCAATCATGGAGTAGATACTTTAGCTGGTGATATGTAGTGAGCATTTCTCCCTCCTGGATGGATATTTAGGATACAACCAGATTTTGGTGCAACACTGTGACCATCACAAAATAGCTTGCACAGCTAAGTGGGGAATGTTTTCTTATAGGAAAATGCCTTTTGGACTATAAAATTTTGGTGTCACTTTCTAATGAGCTATGGACATGGCCTTTCAAGGCCTAATGAATAAGACTATGCTGGTATATCTTAACGATGTGACAATTTTCTCCAAGGAAGCAAGCCAACACATGAAACACCTAAGGCAAATCTTTGAGAGGTGTAGAGAGTTTGGTATCTCTCTCAATCCTAAGAAATGTGTGTTTGATGTCCATGAGGGGAAGCTCTTTGGTCATATTGTTTCTTCAGAGGGCCTGGCTATTGATCTAGAAAGAGTTCACTCCATCCTAGAGCTATCCTTACCCAAGCACAAGAAAGGCCTGCAAATCTTCTTCGGTAAGATAAATTTCATACAGAGATTTATCCCAAACTTTGTAGAGATGGTCAATCCATTGAACTCTATGCTAAGGAAGGGTGAGGAGTTCACATGGATAGTATAGAGAAAATACAGTTTTGAAGAAATCAAGTAGGCCATAGCTTGGGCTCCTACTTTGATCAGCCCTGACATCACCAAAAATTTCAACCTCTACACCTTCGGTAATGAAGAGGTAATCTCCACCATGCTTACCTAAGCAAGTGATGATAACCTTGAGTAGCCAATTGCATTTTTTGGCCAAGGCCTAGAAGGTTTTGAAGTTAGATACACATATGTGGAAAAGCAAGTCTTGGTGGTCATACAGAGTCTAAAGAAATTCAGACACATGCTATCCAATAGTAGAATCCACCTCATGGTTCCACATCTCGGCATCAAGGATTTCTTGCTCAACCAAGATCTAAATGAGAAGAGAGTAGGGTGGATCACTAAGGTGATGGAATATGATGTAGATATCAAGATCACCAAATTGGTAAGAGGGAGAGGCCTGTGTGAACACCTCACTATAGACTTTAAGCAGTAAAAGGAGGACAACCTGCTAATCCTTGATGCAGCTACAGTAGAAGAACCATCTATCATGAAGGACTGGACATCAGATGTGAGGCATTTCCTTCTCACTGGTGAGTGTCTGCACTCACTTGATAGGACCAAGAGAAGGTATTTCAGACTCCAGTGTCTCCCTTATGCCCTAATTGATGGAGTGTTGTTTAGGAAGGATCTCTTAGGAGTCTTTTTAAGATGCTTGGACTCAAGTCAGACTGACAAGGTGCTATCTAAATTCCATGATGGACCAACCAGTGATAATTTTTCTCCTAGGGCTACTATAAAAAGAATAATGAGAGCTAGGTATTTCTTGCCTACTCTTTTTAGGGACACCCATGCTTGGGTAAGAAAGTGCTAGAAGTGCACGCTTTTTGATGGGAAGCAATGGTTAGCTGCCATGCCTTTACAACCTATTCAAGTGGAGTAGCCATTCATGAAATGGGGCTTGGACTTCATAGGGATGATTAATCCTCCCTCTAGTGCTAGACACAAGTGGGTCTTGACTGCCATAGATTATTTCACAAGATGGGTAGAGGCTATTGCTCTGAAGGAGGCCAACGAAAGTGTGGTCTTGGATTATTATGAGGATCTGGTGGCAAGGTTCAGGGTTCTAGTAACCATAATCTTAGATAATGTGTTAGCTTTTCTGGGAACCAAGACAAGTGAATGGGTGCTAAGATATGGTATATATCTTATCACTTCATCCAATGACTACCCATAGGGGAATGGACTGGCTAAATCTACAAATAAGAACCTGATTAGGATCAAGTGGACCATGGAGAAAAATTAGAGGACTTGGCATGCCAAGTTGAAAATATCCCTATGGGTGGATAGTGTCACCCCAAAGAGGGAAATTAGAAATTTTCCATACACGCTCATCTATGGAAGGGAAGGGAAGCTCCCCATTTCACTTGAGTTGCTAGCCTTAGATCTCACTCACTAGCTATAGTTAGAAGAAGGAAATAGCATGGAGGTTAGGCTATGTGAGCTGATGGAACTCCAATAGACAAGGGACTAGGCTATGGCTTTTATGACCAGCTGCCAATAGTAAGTGAAGAGACACTTTGACAAGAAATCTTTGTCAAAAGGTTTCTCTGAAGGAGACATTATCTTGAAATGGGATGAAGACCGAGCTAAGCCTAAAAATCATGAGAAGTTTGATGCCTTATGGAGTGGCCCATACGTAATCACTCAGTGTAAGCATCATAATGCATTCCAACTCTCTAGGTTGGATGGTGAAGAAATGTATATCCCTATTAATGGGATACATCTTAAGCATTACCACTGAGCCCCTTCTCCATCATGTATATATTTTCCTTACTTTTCTCCTATTTTTCCTAAGTGCTTTCTGCACATGTTAGTAGTTTTCTTAGCTTTGTGTGTGTTTTGTTTCCTTTTGAGTTAAATATTCGTGATTGGTTATAAATTTATTAGAGCTATTATTGATCTTTAAGTTACAATCTGAACTTGTGCCCAATGTATTTTGAGGCAACTGGCTTCTAAGCATAGCAGGTATGCTTCCCCTAGGAGTCACAAATTTGTTGACCATATTTTGGTCTAACAAGCCAAAATATCAGTCCCCCTCTTCCTCTACTATTTTAGGCCAATTCATTTCAGGTTTTTGCACAAGTCCAGGAATTTTATACGAACTTTGTAGATGTAAACTTTTGACAAATGAAGAACCAGTTCAGAGGGTGCAAGGTTTTACAAAGCTTCTTTGGACTCTTGTCTGAAGAAATTCATAATGAAGGAGAGCTAAAATGGTTTATAAGACACTTTTCCATAAGGTTGTAAGAGTGTTCAATGACATAATCTTCCCAAGAGTTAGCATGTTTGAACCGTTGAACCGATTCAACACCTTTAGTTCATCACTTGGTTCAATCGGCTTAGTTCAATCAATCAGTTCATCAGTTGGTTCATCACATTGGTTCAATGCATATTTCAAAGGCTTAGTGCATAGTTTTGAACTAGTTTAATGCATTAGTTCAATGGTTGGTTCGAGTGAGAAAGGTTCAAAGGCTTGGTTCAATAAAGGCTCAGTGCACAGTGTTGAACCGTTGAACCATTTTTGGTTCAATGGGTTGGTTTAATGGCTTAGTTCAAGGGGGCATCCCAAAGCCAAAGGGAAAGTGCCCTTGCTGAGGGCAATTCCAGGTTCAAAAGTCCTTGCAAAGGATAGGAAGCATTTCAAAGGAAAAAAGCTGCGAAGGGTAAAATTTTCAGATTTTTTTCCAAGGTAGTGAATTATTTTAGAATTTTTGTTTGAAGGAATTCCTTCAGACAAAAAGTCTGAAGGAATTCAAAGAGAAACTCTTGCAAACTTTTTATCCATGGGAAAATGTCTGCGGACAAATGTCCGTGGGAAAATATCCACAGACAAAAGTCTGTGGGAACCCAGGGAAAATAATCAGAAGGAGGAACCCTCTAAAGGCTAAAGGGGCACCTTCCCTTTGGGAAGGTGAAAATAAGAAACCCCATAGATAAATCTGAAGGAATTTTCCAAGGATGGTGACATCCCAAAATCTATCAACTTTAAAAATATAGACTAGTCATTGGTTTTCAAGCTATGACGGGCCTGTGAATGTCAAATTTTGCAATAAAGGAATCATCAAGGGAAAAAAGTGAAGTGAATGCTACCACATGTCCTCACCCATCTCAATAGAGTATGACAAGTGTTTGCATCTGAGGCTTTATTTTTCTTCTAAGCTTCAAAGATAAGCCTCTCTCAAAGTGTAGTGGAAGCTGCCAAGTGTCAGCATCCATGAAAACCAAAAAAGGTCCTAAAAAGTTTTCTAAGGAAACTAAAGGTTTTGTAGAAATGGCCACGTGTCACCTTCTACAAAAACCTCAAAAAGTTACTTCCAAAGTCACTAAGTTAAGTGGAAAGAGTAAGTGAAAGTAGCCATGTGTCAAATTTTGCCTAACTCTCGAAGGACCCTCTAAGTTAAGCGAATGCTGCCATGTCCCATTATCAACTCAGCAGAAGCCACCATGTGTCAACATCCACATTTCAAAGTGTCTCCTAAGTTTCAAAGTAGTGGACTATGATATGTGTCAGAAGCAAATGCGCTCCCAGCCAAAGAGCCAAAAGAGTAGCAAAAGATAGCCTGATGGATGAAGGAGATAGAGGAGGCAAAATGGCTAGGCACAGAAGTAGATGAAGTGATCCAAGTGGTGTAATAAAGTTTTAATTCAAGGAGTTATTTTAGTGGTTGACACAGTACCTACCATGTGATCATCAAGAGGCACAAACAGTGAATGACGTGACTTGTTTTTCTTCAATATGAATTGATGAGTGGGAAAATGGTGTGGCTCATAATTTTGAATCTTAACAAGAGCCAACACAACATTATCTTTAGGCAGCTTCCTCATCCCAAGGCTCAGAAAGCACATGTGTCACTTGTAAAAATGACACCAAAAGGCCTCCTTTCTTCCTCTATATATTGTATACTTGTCATTTGGAAATTGATCTTCCACATTTGTAAGGCAAAGCCCTGGCAAATTTTCACCTGAAATCAATAAACGCATTTTTACCTCTATTCTAATTAGACATCTTTGTGTGTGTATAAGTGTCAGTTTGTGTTTAGTCATTACTTGTTAATGCTTCCACGAGATTAACACCAACACACCTGGTGTCTACAAGGTGCCATTTCTATAGGTGACAAGGAGAGCTATATTTGGAAGTGCAGAGATAGAAGAAGCTACTATGCAGTGTGCCTTTTTTCAACACCTTTGGTGAGTCTCTATTTTTTGTGTGTTCCATTAAAGCCTCCCTGCTAAGCTTCTTATAACCTAGTCTTTATAAGTGTACGTATGTGTTTTTCTAGCTTCAAGTGTGAGTGTGAGTAGGTTGAATCATTTGGTGCATCACCTCTTTTAGAGTAGATTTGTTTTCTTGTAATCTTTCTCCCTTTTCACCCCCCCATTATATATCTATATACTTGTATTAGCACTTATTGGAACAACTCAGATGCATCAAAAGGAGCTAGCCCTTACCTAGAGACTCTCCCCTCCAACTTCGATAGTCCCACAGGTGAGAGGGGAGTTTCCATTGTTGCGTGTGGAAGGCAAGAGCTCGGCCTCCTACCTCGGGTGCAATCCACTACATCAATAGAACCCATGATATCTCTTTTTTTTGTGTATTTAGTAGTTGATATGGACACATATGCTTTATAATTCATCTCATGAGCATTTTTTTATCCCACATTCATGGGAAGTAGTAGTTTATTAGTTTAAAATTTATATATAAGTATTGAGGCCATTGAAGGCATCCATGAATTTATTGTATTGAGATTTCTCAAAGGAGGTTACCCTCTCGAAGTGGTATGTGATTAATAAAATCATTTAAATTCTTTAGCTAATTTTATAACTTTGTTCTTTCATGTTTTTATCAATTATTGTAGGAGGCTCCTCTCATCTAGTATCAGAGTGCTTTCTAAGGACACAATTTTTTTTATAAACTTTGCATAATTTATTTACAATTCTTTTCAAAAATTAATAACTCTATTCTGTATCAAAATAATACTTTTTGGATCAGGGTAAAACTTGACCACATAACTATGGAAATTGCTTAAGTGAAATCCCTAAAACTCATTATGAGGAGTATCATAGGAACCCCAAAGTAGTTATCCCATTGAGAGGACCTACTAGTGAAATAGGTAATGACCCCTTCCTGATTGAGTAGTTCCCATCCATGAGGAAAACCAAGGGTTGTCACAAAGAGATAAATCCATGGCCAAAAAAATTATGTAGAGTGGTACTCACTTAGACAACATTGGTGGTAAGAGTGAAAACATTAAAACCCTTAGGTAGCCATTGAATCTTGGGGCCCATTTCTATCAATTTCAGAACATTTTTAGCAAACTCAAAATATTCAATTAGAAAATTATCTGTAAACTTTTAGAGGACTTACAAACATATATTTGATAGATCCTAGAATTTTTAAACTATTGACAGAGTCTTAGTATAATCTTAGAGGACTTATCATTAGATAGAAAACCATTAGTATTTTTTTTCATTTCTTTCAATATCTCTCCATTTATAACCCTATTTATCCTCAAAATTTACCTAGACACCAAATATTCCATTCTTTACATTTTCTTCCTTGAGGTCCCATATCCCAATTCCACTCTTAACTCTCATTAATTTCATATATATATATACATATATATATATATATACATATACATATATATATATACATATATGTATATACATATATATATATACATATACATACATACATATATATATATACATATATGTATATATATATATATGTATATATATATATATGTATATATATATATGTATATATATATATATATATATGTATATGTATATATATATGTATATGTATATGTATATGTATATGTATATATATATATATATATATATATATATATATATATATATATATATGTATATGTATATATATATGTATATATATATATGTATATGTATATATATATATATATGTATGTATATATATATGTATATATATGTATATGTATATATATGTGTATATATATATATATACATATACATATATATATATATACATACATACATATATATATATATATATATATATATATATATTTAGGTTTTGCCATAAATTCTATTTTTATCCATTTACCTTGAAATTTTTCGTATGTGTTCATCATATCATTCTACTCCTTTGTCCCTCTTTGCCCTATTTTTCCATTTTCACTCCTAAAATTTCCATTGCCTTCATCAATCATACTCCCACTATGCAAAAAATTTATTACAATCCCCTTTACCCCTTCCATTTTCCCCTAAATTCAAAACCTTCCTTACTAAACATGTTTTAACTCTAGTTCTCCTATCCATTGCAAAAAAAAATGTTAGTCAGGTCATGGTATTAACTTAAACAAAAGTGAAAACCATGGAGGATGAAATTATTGCCCTCAAGTCCCACATCAAAGATCTTGATGAAAAAATTCTCAGCCTTGGTCTGCAACATATCACCATGAACAACAAATGACATCTAGAGTCTTCTTCCAACGCTACATTTTCTTCTTCCAGTAATTATCATATGTCAGATATTTTTTCATCAATTCAATGGTGAAAATATAATGAGATGGATCTATCAAGCTAAATGATATTTTAGTCTACATAATCCTTTTGATGTCAACAAGGTTCCACTTACATCTTTTTAGTTAGAACTTGAATCCCTTCAATGGTATCATTGGCATTCCAAGGCTCATGAAGAACCCATATGGAGTAATTTTTGCACTCTCATTTTGTAATGGTTTTGCCCTACTAATTTTGATGACTTAATTGGAGCACTCACTAAACTTTTCCAAATAGGAATAGTGAGAGAATATCAAACTAAATTTGAAAAATGAGCCAATTATATAGAGGGATTGTCTAATGAATTCTTTAGGAGTTGCTGTATTAGAGGATTGAAGGATGTAATTTGATCTGAGGTTAAAATTTTCTAGCCTAACATGATGATGGAAGCCTTAGGGTTGGCTAAGTTGGTAGAGGATAAGATCATAGCTCAATAGTGATTCAAATCTAATTTTTTTCCATTCAAAAATATAGCTCCATAATGATCTCAAACAATTCTAATCGCAATAACCACTCCTATTAAGTATTAGACTAAAGTAAAGATGCAAGATCATAGAGAAAAGGATTATGTTATAATTATGATGATAAATTCACCCAAAGCTATCGATGTGTGAAGTAAAATATATACTTATTGGATGTGAACTCTCTATCAAAAACTGAAGATTTGGAAGATATTCAAGATATAATAATGATCTAGAAGATGATCATCTGATTGTGGAACCTACTTCTCAAGATGACCAACTAGAAATCTCTCTTCATGCCTTAAAAAGAGTCACTACCCCCCAAACCATGTGAGTTAGGGGTTACTTCAAAAATTTCTCTCTCATAATACTCATTGATTCAAGTAGCACTCATAACTTCATTGACCCTCAGATCACCAAATAGGTTGATTATTTTATCCATCCTTGTTCCAAATTTGAAGTCATGATTGCCAATGGGGGCACATTAACTTACAAAGGGAAGTGTCACAATGTGTGTATCTCTATTATAGATTATACCTTACACTCCAACATGTTTTCCTTGCCCTTAGGTGGATGTGATGTTGTTTTTGGAGCCTAGTGGTTACTCACACTTAGACTTATTTTATGGGATTTTGCTGAACTCTAGATGTAGGTTTTAGATAATGGGCAAAAACACACATTAACAGGCTTACAACCTATATCTCTCAACATCATAAGTTAACATCACATGGAAAATCTTCTTAATAATAATTCACATGGTGTCATTGCCTAGCTCCATTCCATTCCAATGCAACCCTCAATAGTCTTCACTACTCATATAACCTCTAAACCATTCTATAGAGGTATACACGTGTATTTGCAAAACTAATGGGAATTCCACCTTCATGACTAGATGACCACTTTATTCAGCTCCTTCTAGGAAGCATTCCTCCCAACATTAGGCCTTATCACTACCCATTTTAGCAAAATACTGAGATCAAGATGCTCATTCAAGACTTACTACATCAAGGCATTATTCACCCTAGTACTAGCCCATATTCCTCCCCAATTCTCCTTGTTCAAAAAAAGATGGGTCATGGTGTCTCTTCATTGATTTCCATGCACTTAATCACATAAAAATCAAGGATAAATTATTGATCCCTGTTATTGATGAGCTTCATGGCACTCATTTTTTCTCTAAGTTAGATCTATACTCTGGGTATCACTAGATCCAACTTCATGAGGATGATATCCATAAGACAAATTTTTGCACACATGATGGTAATTATGAGTTATTAGTCATGCCCTTTGGCCTCACAATGCTCCTTCCTTATTTCAAGCATTGATGAATAAAATATTTTGGCCCTACCTACAAAAAACTATTTTGTTCTTTTTTGATGATATCCTCAACTATAGTAAAACATGGTCTGAGCATCTCCAACATTCAGATCTCACATTTTAACTTTTCTTTGACCATCATATTTGTGAAATATAATCTAAATGTACTTTTGGCCAAGATAAAATGGAGTATCTTGGGCATATTATTTTAGACTAAGGGGTTTAGGTGGATCCTAAAAAAATAATTACTATGACAGATTGGTTTCATTCTCAGACACTCAAGAACATCCATGGTTTTTTGGGGATAAATGGATACTATCACAAGTTTGTCAAAGATTATGGGAATATTATAGCTCCATTGATAGCTATGTTAAAAAGGATGATTTTACTTGGACAGAAGTTGTTTATTATGCATTTGAAGCATTAAAACAAGTTATATGTATTACACCTATTCTAGATATGCCAGATTTTACCAATACCTTCACTATTGAGAGTGATTCTTGTGGTAATGGACTAGGTGCTATTATCTTCCAAGAAGGATGACCAGTTGCATTCACTAGTAAAGCCATCTCTAGCAAGAATTTAGTTCTCTCTACTTATGAGAAAGAAATGATGACCATTTTACATGTAGTATAGAAGTGGAAACCATACCTATTGGGTAATCATTTTTTCTTAAAAAATGATCACCAAAGTCTAAAATATTTCTTAGAATAATGGTTTTCTACCCATCACAATAGAAATGGGTCAAAAAGCTCATGGTTTATGACTATGAGATAACTTACAAGAAAGGTAAAGAGGATATTGTGGCTGACGCTCTATCTCATACATTTATGGATCAAGCTTCCCTTTTAGATATTTCCATGCCTATTCCAAATTGGTTAGACATTATACAATATGGGTATGTCAATAACTCCTCATTATCTCAAATAATTCAATAATTGACCACTAAGCCCTTGAATACACCACATTATTCTTTGAATGGTGCTTCTATTTGATATAAAGGTCATGTGGTGCTTCTCTAGAGCATAGGTTTGTATCAGGCTATATTTTATGAACTTCATGTTTCTCCATCTGTAAGTCACTTAGGGTTTCTCAAAACTTATGAGTGAGCATGATGTAACTTCTTTTTTAAGTGAATGAAAAATACAATTTAATAGATGGTAGTTAAAAGTAATACATGCCAGTGCAACAAGGGTAAAACAACACTCATTCTTGGGTTTCATGAACCCTTGCCCATCCCTACCAAGATATGGATAGATGTTTCAATGGATTTCATTGAGGAGCTCCCTAAATATGGAGGGAAAATATTTATTTTGGTTATGGTTGATCTCTTCTCCAAATATAGTCATTTTTGTGCCCTCAACCATCCTTATATCACCTCTACAATTGCACAAATTTTCCTAGACTAGTTTTTCCATCTCCATGGCATTCCTTCATCTATTATCTTTGATCATGATGCAACCTTCACTAGCCATTTTTGGATGGAACTATTTTGACATACTGACACTCAACTAAAGATGAGTTATGGGTATCATCCACAAATAGATGGCTAGACTAAAATTTTCAACAAATGCTTGGAAAAATTCCTCCATTGCTTCACCTGAGAATAATAACACTAATGGAAAAAGTGGCTCCCTCTCACCAAATGATGGTACAATACCTCCTACCACACTTCAATGAAAATGACTCCATATGATATACGCACCACTAGTGCTCTTTCCATACAACCCTAATAATTCATTAGTATAATTAGTCAACACACTTCTTCAAACCTAGGATCAGATCCTTAGCACCCTATAAGATAATGTTTATATGGTATAAAAAGGAATGAAACAATAGGTAGATCAGAACCATTCAAAGCACACTTTTCATGTAGGTGATATGGTTTTTCTTTGTCTACATCCTTATAAGAAATACCCCCTAAAACTCAAAGGGCATCTTAAGTTATCCCCCATGTTCTATGGGCCTTATAAAGTTCATTATAAGATTGGCTTGGTTACTTATAATTTAGAGCTCCCACATTCTTCTCAAGTTCACCCATTATTTTATGTTTCTTTTCTAAAGAAAGTTATTGGCACAAACATCAATGTATAAAATATTTTACTTAAACTTAATAATGAAGGATCCATTCTTCTTGAATTGGAGGAAATCCTAGATAGACACACATGCCAACTTCACTCCCGCTCTATCACTGAGGTTTTAATTTAATCACACAATATGTAACTAGAGGATGAAACATGGGAACCACTATTTTATATTCAACACCGATTCCCACATCTAAAGTTTTGAAGACAAAGATTTTTTTAAGAGGGAGGGGATGTTATGAACCCATGATATCTCTTTTCTTTATTTGTTTAGTAGTTTCTATGGATGCATATGCTTTTTAAGTCATCCCATGAGCATTTTGTTTTATCCCACATTCATGGGAAGTATTAGTTTATTAGTTTAGAATTTATATATAAGTTTTGAGTCCATTTAAAGTATCCATAAATTTATTGTATTGAGATTACTCAAAGGAGGTTATCCCCTTAAAGTGGTCTACGATCAATAAAATCATTTTAGTACTTTAGCTAATTTTATAACTCTATTATTTCATGTTTTTTATTAATTATTGCAAGAGACTCCAATTAAGGAATGAACCCATAGTATTTTTAGAGGCATTAATGTGTATGTGGAAGGGTTTATCCCAATTAGGACCTTTAAAATTTGGAGAAAAAATAGTTTTTATTTTATTAACTCAAAATCCCATTGACATTTGTTAGTCCATAAAAATTCACTATCCTTAGTGAAAAAAGAAAACATAGGTGCAACAATCAAACTAAAGTCTTATATAAAACACATAGAGTAACCTACATGTCATAAAAATATTTCAATATAATTTTGGTTTTTAGGTGCAAGTAGGTTGGAGATGACTTCAATTTTTTGAGTCAACCTGTATTCCTTTCACTGAGATGTGATGAACTAGGATAATTTATTTGATCAGTAATCATTAAAAAATTCTCATGGCTTAAGTATAATTGGTGTTGATAATACCTAGTTAGCACTTTGTCTAAATGGTTTCATCATAAGAGTCACCATTTATTGTAAAGTCATCTATATACACTTTTAAAACATCATTTGTTAAATTTTCAAATATATCAATGACTGCCCTTTGAAAGATAGTTGGTACATTAAATAAGATAAAGGGTAACACTATATATGAAAATTTTCCCCAACACCATGTAAATGTTGTTTTATCTTGATCTTCTAGAGCTACCCTTATCCTATTGTATCCACTCAACCCATCTAAGAAGGAGAAATACTTCTTCCTAGCTAACTTGTCTAGGACTTGGTCTATGAAAGGTAAAGAGAAGTAGTCTTTCATGGTGGCTTTGTTGAGATACATATAATATATACATATCCAAAACTTTCCATGTTTATATGGTATTATTACAAGTGGTGAGACCCAATGACTATATGATATGGGATAGATTAATCCTACTTGTATTAATTTTTCTATCTCTATTTTGACCATGTGCCTCGGTGTTGGATTGTTCCTTCTCTATGGTTGTCTTAATATTTTGATTTTTTACATGTAAATATGATGAGTAATAAAACTTGTGTGAATGAATTTAATATCACTATATTCTCAAGGAAAGGATTTTGTATGTCATTTTATTATATCAAAAGACTTAGTTTCTTTCACATTGTCTAGCCAACTATTTATATTTAACAATTTTTCTATTTGGACATGTAGTTATTTTATCCTTGTATAAATTAAATTGACTTGTATAAATTAAATAATTATAGATTTAAATGGTAAATTATGTGGATGAAACATGTGTAAAGTGGTTTCATCATTGAATAAGGATTTTCCTTCTAAAATAACTCATACTAGTGGACAATAGAAAGCTAAAAGAATGATTTCTTGACTATTTTGTGTCTAGTTGATAATGCTCTATTGGATAGGTGTATGATCATATATTTAATTAGGATTGAATTCAAAGTTGTTTTGGTCATCAATTAAATATGGTTTGGAACTTTATTTTTCTAGTCTAGTACACTCCAAAGCTAAACTGACAGACTTTGGAGCTAGACTATCTTCATTGGTGTATCTTATAAACTCTTCTTCCAGTTCATTCACATTATTTTTAACTAATACCATGGCCAAAGAGGCAAAACTATTATTTTTTTTCTCATTAATAAACCCATAAGTTTTTTTAAGGATTTGGAGATGTTTTTTTAGGTGGGTATAAGGAATTTTTATTCACCTTTAACCCATTTGAAATTGTAATATCTTTAGATCTACATTCGATGAGTGTTGCAACTATGACTAGTCATGGTCTTCCTAGGATTAATTGATAACCTAATTTTTGGATATTAGGCTAGAGTATAATTAAATATATGGGTATTTATAATATTTTATTATTAATTAGACATCCTCTATTATTCCCTCTAGTTTGGTAATAGATTGATTAACCATTTGTAGGCTGTAATAGTAGGTTGCATCCCAGTTAAGGAGAGTTCTTTCAAGGTGTCTATTATCATAAAATTGATAATATATCCTAGGCATAATTTAAAATTGGGCATTTAAATTTTTACTAAAGTCACAGTGATAGATAGATTTTTAGGGTTTCCATACTTAGGTAAAAGTAGTTTTCCTGCTAATAATTCAAAAAGTTTGCCCTCTACATGTATAGTCTTAGGGTATTGCCTTATTATCCTAGGAGTTTTCATACATAAAACTTTAATGAATTTATTGAGTTACATAATGTATCTAATTAGTTACATTATTTTTATTTTAATGTTAAATTTTCTTAGATATTATTATTCATTATTTCCTTAAGTCTTTTAAGGGAAAGGAATTGGGGAAGGAACAATAATAGTTTATTGAAGTTTTTCCTCCTCTTAAGTATTTTATTTTTTTGTGGTTGTCTCAATGGGATGGATTAGTTTTTATTTCTAATTTTGGATTTAAATGATGGTGATTGGATAACTCTTCAACTTTTTACCTAATCTTAATTAAAAATTACTAATTCAATATCAATAACTCCCATGGTTCCTTCTTTATTAGTTTCATATACAAAGGTTGACTACCTATTTTGGTGTTTGATATTGGTTATGAAATTAACTAAGGTTGAGTCACATATTTATTTTATATATGTTTAATGGTGGGATGATGTATCAATACTTGTTGGGGTGGAAATCATTTTGTTGATTCAATGAATTTTGAGGTACCCATTGTTGATTATGTGGGATCCATGGTTGTTGGATTGGATATGATATCTTGTGTTGTGGTGATATCCACTCCTATGGATACCAATTTGGTGGTATCCATGTTTTTTGATGTGTTGTTATATCCCATGACATCATCCATGGTTTGGAATAATCTCTAGGAAAAAAGTGATTTGGGTTCTAATAAGATAAGTTGTTCCCTTATCTTTTTATGTAATTTAGTTCTTCATTTGGTTAGGTGTTTTATTTCAACTAATTATTAAGGACATGAAGGATTAAAAAATTATTTATATCATGGTAATATTTATCATAAATACCACACATATCTATCCTATCAAGATGGAAATCTTGGAGTGAGTGTTTTAAACTACATTTTGGGAAATACATAAATAAAGGTTCAATAGTAGTAATAGATTTTTATTGTAAGACATATAGTGTGGTGTTTAATTGGAACAAAATATTTGTTTTAATATTTTAAAAATCTTCCATGAGTTTTCCTATATCATTACTTCCCTTTAATGGCTTTGTCTTCATAATAGTAACCCTTGTTCATGAATAATTCCTACATAGTTTAGCAATATCATTGAGACAAAGTTTATTTGTGTCTCATTTTCCCATTAGATTCAAAGATTATCTTGATTTATAATCCAAAACTTTTCATAAAACATTTTTTTTATAAAATCTAACTTAGCTCATATTGGCATCTTCTATGTGAAAAGAGGAACCAATCAATATACTCTTCCATATTCTCATCTTTTTATTTTATATAGTAAAATTCTTCTTTTCTATCCCTTAATGTACAATAGTATTTATATTTTTCTAGGTATATATTTTAAATTTCATCCCATGTGTGAATATAATTTGGTTTTAAAACCATAAAAAATCTCATGGATGACTCATTGACTGTAAAAGGGAACAATTTCAATTTGTGATTTAATAATTTTGGGAATATTAGAGTCCCATTTCTAATTTAGTTAAGGGTCTAAGTTAATTAAATAAATAAATAATATTGAAATAATTAATCTACTAATTTATATAATTTAATTTTAATTTAAACATTTCTAAAAATATCAATAGATGTGGGTAAAATAAGACTTAGCTAGAAATAGATTGAGATGGGTAAGACAGGGTCTGAAATTCACTATGCAAGACTGGGACAATGTCACAAATTAGGTTCTAGCCTTAATTTCATGAAATGATAAGAGAAAAAATATAGGACACCTTGGGGTCTAGTGTTATAGTCCTCTTTTTCCAATTTTGTCCAAGAGACTTAAGCTGTTTGGGTTTTATCCATTATCTTTGTGTGAGCCTACCTATGAAATTTTAGATGTTAGATGTCTACATAACTCCCTATAGAGTTGATTTAGTCTTAAAAACCTATATTCTATGATGATTTGACAAAATTTGAGAAAGAGGGTGGGTTTTTGTGTGTAATATGTAGTGAATGTGTATCCACACCCCTTGTGTGGGCATGCTACCTATATACCAATACTACAAATAAAGATCAAGACATATGTAGTTCTCCCACTTGATGTGCTTTATAAAACTATGTATATGATGTAAAATGTTAAAATTATGTGTGATTGAGTAGGATAGGGACTGGTGTAAAGATTTGTATTTTATTTTATCTATATTATATGGTTGTATGCAAAGAATAGGGAAGTTTACCTCAATGGTCTTGATTTCTTTGTGATATTTGTCAACCCCTTCTAAATGAACTTTGAATGGGCTTGTATAGAGATCCATTGGTCATGGGTCAAATATATTAGAATTAGGCTAACAAGAAGGATAGGAACTATAAGTAAATTACCATTGAAGCTAAAAATTCACTTAGATAGGAGTACCATAAATGGACACCCTAAGGTCTAATGTTATAGTCCAAGTTGGGTGCTCTAGTCGTAAAGGTATGAAACCTTGGGGGATGGAATTATCATAGGAAATGTATCCTAGAGGAGGTGGAATAACTATTTAAAAGGTTATGAATGATTGAGAATGAGTGAAAAGGTGCCTAAGAGGGTCATGAGAGCAATAAAGAGGGACTTATGGGTTGGGTTTCACCAGCCATACTCAAGTTACCAATTTTCACATTTTATATAACTAGATTTCCCCCCCCTTTATGCTAGTGATGCAACAAAGAAAAATACTAAGATAAAATAAAAATAGAAAGTGTACCTAAACTTACCTACAATGAAGCTCATAAAGCTATGTGATGTTGGGTGTGCATAGAAAGAGCATGCTATAAAGTGTAAATTTATAAGAGAAAATAAATAGTATACTAGTTCTTACTAGATACACTATATATAATATAAGAACATAAAAATTTGGGTAAGAGAAAAAAGAAGAAAAAGGAATTAATACACCTAACCAGGTACATGAGCCAATTAAAAACCTATTATTATATTGAGTGATGCTAGATGATACTGAGTAATGTTGGGTATGTGTTATACTAAGATTAATATCACAAATGGAGCTGAGTGCTTAATCCCTCGAGAGTGGCTCAATAATGCAAAGTTTATCCCTTTGGCTCCATCATCACCCACTAAGTGAATCGATGTGATCATGTGTGTGATAATAGATGTTTGGATTGTTTTTCCAACCCCTCTAAGTAGGTGGCTTAATAATACAAAGGCTAGTTATTCCTTTGGGTCCATCACTGCCCCATGAAGTGAAGCTATAAACTGATATCACTATGAATGTGTGTCATATGGGATGGGTCCTAAAGCCCATGAATGTTATTTAATATGAAAATTTATCATGGATAGGTGAATGCGTAATAAAAACTATGCCAATCTTGGTTAACTCAGAAAAGGTGGAGATTAGGCTTGTATGAAAGCCACTCCAAAACTAGTTAATAGGCTTATGTGGAAGCTACATAAAAATGTGAAGGTTAGGCTTGTATGAAATCCACTCCATATGATTCCAACCAAATGTAGATGTAACAAGGCATACAACTATTAAGAATTCCTAGGTAATATACTAAACTTAAAAATAAGAGAAGTTAAATGTTCCATGCACATTACCCCCAATCACTTGTGTCTAAAACATGGATTCTAATATATAAGTTATACCAAATAACTAATATATACTAGAAGTGAGATCCATCATTCCATGCATGATTCCCCCTATATTTTAATTATCTAATAAAAACTATACTAAAACTCCTGAATCTAAACTGGTCTATATGTGCAAAACTGTAACTAAGATGACCTTTTTGCCTATTTTTGGAAAATCTAGTTTTTATGATATTTAAATAAGAGTGCGAAAATTAGATACCCTACTATATAGTTCTATATTCCAATGTTGGTGATATTGTACTAATCTAATTCTAATGACTATTTTGTAATCATCATTGTCTACCTAGTCTTTTATGCCTAATTTAAAGTCTGGTTGTTGTTTTGGGTTTTTTGAAAGCTGATTTTTCAACTAATAGGAGCTCTCATCTCTATGAAAAAATGCATATTTATTCCCCTATCTTTTGAGGGTAGGAATTAAGACCTTTTAATGACTTCCCTCAGAAGGAAGAGACCTACAAGTGTGTTATGTTATGAAATGCATGATATAGCAATGATAATCATTAGATCAATAGGGGTATGCCTAGATATATATAAAAATGTACTATCATGTGTAATATAATGGATTAGAACTAGAATTCTAGTTATTTGTTAGTTTTCAAGGAGGGATGGTGCATGATGTCCATCATGGCATCCAATAAATTAAGGTAATGCATGATCTGGATTATGGCATTACAAACAATTGAGAAGAAAATCAAGTAAAAAGAATGTAAGGTAGAAAAAAAGAAGCATACAAGAGTGGAAAATGGGCCAAAAAAACAAGTGACATGGGTACTTGTCACTCAAATTGGAATGTAAGCATACAAATCATGTTCAAATACTACATACACATATAATTGAAATAAGCAAGGTTGGCACAAGGTCCATAGGAACATAGAAGAGTACAAGCAAAAGACATTGGAAAATTTCCTAAGGCACACACAAGAATAGAATCAAAGGACAGTGGAAATTTTCCTAAGTCACACATGAGAATAGAAGTAAAGGACATTGGTAAATGTCCTAAGGCAATATAGGAAACAAAGTAGGAATTGAGAAATGCAATCACATATAGCTACGTAAAGCAAAAAATGAAAGCATGTAATTACTAGAAATACAATCACATATAACTAATCAAATCAAGAAGTGAAACTATGTAAGACATGTAGTATAATACTAGGTATATGCTAAGAAACACACAAGTGTTATATACTAGTGAGTGTTGATAGAGTAATCTATGTAAGCTAGTAGGTAAATACATTAAAATGATAATTAGAGGATGTGGTATAGGAATGACATAACCTAGATGGTATATTCATGTAGAGGATGCCCCCAGTGGTTAGATATATTGATATGTGTCTGGAATGTAGAAGTAAGATGCCCCTGCAATGGGTAGAGTGAAGCAATCTAGGATCTGGATGTCACTTCACACACTCAAAGAAGATCAAGTGAAGCATTGTAATGTAGATAAATCAATAAATAATAACATAGAATAGAAAATGTAATTCTATTATTGAATTTTAAATGTAAATTATGGATGATTCATATAATTGAAATGTTTTTGTGTTATTTGAATGTTTTTTAATTTTTAAATGGTATATTATTTTTGGTATTTTTGACATATTTGAATGTTTTTGGATTTTGAAATTTTGTATTATTTTTGGTATTTTGACATATTTTAATGTTTTTATATTTTTGATATATTTTATATTTATAATCAATCATAAAGAAACTATTTACAAGAAATTGAAAAGAAGCTATGTACAAGTAAGCAAAAGGAAACTATATATGAGAAATTTTGAAAAAAATTATATAGTACAATGTGTGAAATGAAATGTAAAACATGGAATTTGTGTAGATTCATAATATTCATTGGATTTTTTATTTTCTTTCCTTTGAGTGAGGCTAGATGATACACTTTAGGGCTAAGTTTTTTGGTAATAATGTATGGACCTAGCCAATTTGGTTTGAATATTACCTTGATTTCTTCTTTGGCATTGAAATTTCAAATATTTTCATTGAGAATGATATCATTAATTTTGAATTCTCTAGCATGAAGTCATTTATAATAAGATCATTGTATATGTTATTGGTATATTCTAAGATGTTCTACTACTTGAATGCGTGTATGGTCTAACTACTTAAGCTAGTGTAGACACTTTTTATGATATTGGTCATCAATGAAAATAAATTTAAGGGAGACACGAAGATAAGGGATTTATAATTATAATAGTAAAACTACCTTTATTCCATAAATCAGTGAATAAGGAGTGGCTCTTATGGGTGTGTAGATACTTATGAGATAGGCCCATAATGCAAAGACTAGTTGATTGTGTCCATCATCTCCAAATTTAGTTACTATTTTTCTCAAAACACTATTGATGGTTTTATAGGTAGCCTCTACTTGACCATTTCCTTGTGGGTAATATAAAGTGGAGAATGTGTGTTTAGTCTTATATTTTGTGAAAAAATTATTGATAATTTTGTTCTTAAATGATGTTCCATTATGTAAAATGATGGCTATAGGTAGGCTAGAGCATGAAATAATATGAGCCATGAGGAAGCTAAAAATATCCTCCCCTATGGTAGATTGGAGTGGAATGGCTTCCACCCACTTGGTAAAATATTTTTTAGCTGTGATGTTGAACTTATGCCCATCAGTAGATTCAGGGTTCATTTTTCCAATAAGATAAAATCCCCATAAAATAAATGGCCATGGAGAGATAATAGGTTATAATTATTGTGACAGTGCATGTTGTAGGTTGCTATGTTGTTGAAATTTATCACATACCTTTGCATATTGTGAACATTCATCTTCTATGTTGGGCCAATGGTACCCTTGTTTAAGCAATTTGTACAACATGGCCTTTCCACGTAAGTGACCAACACACTAACTATCATGTATTTATGTAAGATAAATTTTAACTTCTACTAAGGTTAAACATCAAAGTAATTATCCATCAAAGGATAATTTAAAAATCCCTTCACTAATGATTACATAACTAAGTGCTTGTTTGTGTAACTTGAATTTGTCATTTTGAGAAAGTGTCTAGTGTAATAGATTTATTTAAAAAGTTATAGATATCTAAGAACCATTTTGGAGATATGGAATTACGTGTAGTGGCTAAGATAGATAGTGTGATCAAATACTCATTAGATATTAATGGAAATTATAAACATTTAATTATGAAAATAGCTTGATCATTGTTGTTGTCAATAGGAATCAAAGATACAACACTTGGCATTGAATCTACGTGTTAGTTATATTTTTTGGTATACTTTCTATAGAAAATTAGTTGAAATATGATGATAAACATTGTACCATATTTTGGTATGGGATAAAATGTTCTTCTTTTGTTTGATAAACATCATTGACTTGATTGACCAGAAGTTGGGAATCAATGAATACTTGAATAAATCTAATTTGGAGGTATTGGGAAACAAATAGACCTAAGATAAGTTCTTCATATTCTATGGTGTTTTTGGTGTATGTGAAGATTAATATATATGTAATAAGAACTGTGTGACTAGAAGGGTCGATAAAGACAATTCCTACCCCTAAATGAGATGGACATCAAGAACCATTAAAGAACATGGTCTAAGTGTTGGAATGAGTAGAATAAGTAATAAAATCATCTCTAAATGTGTCATTAATAAGATTGGTGTCTTAAAATGGTACATCTTCTAAATGATCTACAATGATTTGGCCCTTTATTGATTTTTGGAGAACTATTTTTAAGTCAAAATCTATTAATAACATGACCCATTTTTCTATGTGACCAAAGAGATGTGGTTTTGACATTAAAAACTTCAAGGGATATGCTATTTTTAATAATAAGGATCCCATTATTAACCATGTAATGCCAAAGTTTTTTAATGGAAAAAAATGCTAGACATAATTTTTCTATTGCGGAGTAATTTTTTTTTGTAATCAACTAATGTGCAACTGATGTAATAAATTGCTTGTTCAATGTGTTGATCATCATGTTATGTCAAGAGTGCTCCTAATACATGATGTGTTACTAGAATATATAGTGGAAAAGGCCTATTAGGTATAGGTGGTACTAAAATAGGTGGATTAAGAAGATATTGCTTGATTTTATTGAAGCTTTCTTGACAAGCTTGGTCCTAGATAAATTTTGTATATTTATTTAATAATTGAGTGAATGACTAAGTTTTATCAACAAGTTAAGCTACAAAATAGTAGATTTCTTGGATCTTGCATTGTAAGGATTAAATTTATCCTAATTTTGTGGGAGGTGACATGTCTATAATTGCTTTAAATTTCTTAGGGTCAACCTCTATGCCATACTGAGAAATAATGAAACCTAAGAGTTTGCCTAATGTAACTCCAAACAAATATTTCTTTAGTTTTAATTGGACATTGTATTGCATGACTCTTTGAAATATTGTTTATAAATCAATAGCATGATGTTGTCATTATTTTGATTTAGCTAGTCTTTGAAATATCTTTTATAAATCAATAGCATGATGTTGTCATTATTTTGATTTAGCTAATATATCATCAACATAATCCTTGATAGTATGGTGAATCAAGTCATGAAAAATATTCATCATGGCACACTGATATGTGACTCTAGCATTTTTTAATCTAAAAAGCATGACAATGTAACAAAATTTTCCCTAAGGTGTTGTAAAGGAAGTTTTATCTTAATCTTCTTCGGTAATTTTTATTTTTTTTGTATCTTAAAAATACATCCATAAATGATAAAATTTCATACCTAGTTTTAGAATCTACGATCATGTCAATGTTAGGTAAGGGAAAATCATCTTTTGGTATGCTTTATTTAAATCTTGAGAATTAGAACAACACCAAATTTGTCCATTGGGTTTGACCATGGGGACTATATTGTAAACCCATTCATGGTGTCCTACTGGTGAAATGAATCCAACATCTAAGAGTAATTGGATCTCATCTTTGACTAAAAGAGCCACCTTAGGATGCATTTTGCAAATTTTTAATTTTAACTAGTTTAGCATCTAGGTATAAAGGAATCTGATAAAATGCTATAGATGTATCCATTCTTGACATATCTAAGAAAGACCAAGTAAAGAGTTATATAAAATCTATTAAATTTTGATGAATATATGTATTCTCTTCTTTCCATAGGGCAGTGGCTAACAAGACAATGCATGGATCTTTATCAGTTCCAAAATTGAAATTAACTATTTCCTCATCAAGTAATGTGGAATTATCTAGTGTATATGGGCTTATAGGAATATAATCATCTAAATCAGCTGATATGTCTTGGGGAGAATATATATTTTCTCCAAAGTATGCATGGTCATTTGTGTGATGAGGAAATCTATTTTTATGATAATAAGATGGGAGGTCCTCATATGCTCCAAGAAATTTTTAGAGGGATCATCTTTAGAGAATTCATCTAATGTGTAAATATCTATTGAAACCATATCATAAATAAGATCAGGATAGATAAATGATAATTTTGAAGTATTATTAATGGTGTGATCTACCAGTGTAGTGTGTGGAAAAAACTTTATATGATTTGAAGAAATAAAAGAAGGTTTATCATGAAGGGTAAGTTGATATCCCATCCCTTTCTTACCATGTTGTATAGATGCCTAGATAGGATTGATTATTATTTATTCATGATTTTCAATACCTTCTCCATGGTATCCTATCTTATTAAGACATTTAAGTGTAAAAGGGGAAGTAAATTGGTAATATGGTGTCGGTGCTATTATAGAATTTGGAATTTTCTGGTGTGTTGCATGGTTCGAGGTTTCACTGTGATCAATAGGTTATGTAGGTATATTACTAAGATTAAAGTGAAAAATATAATTTTATGGAGATTTAACAACTTGGTAGTATTTAAAATTTTCACTATCTATTGGTCATGTGTAGATGTATCCTTTGTGATTGAATTTTAGACAAGCATGAAGTGTAGAAGGGACTACATGCATATCATGAATCTAAGGCCAACCAAGTAATAAATTATAATTGAGGTCATTTGGCATGACTTAATAAGTATTTGGTAGTGTCTTAAGACCCAAAGTAAGATTTAGTGTTATTTGACTCTTGAATTTTTCTGGGATGTTGTCAAAACCTATGATGTTCATGTCAGAATGGTCTAAATCTTGAGGTTGTATATTAAGATGTTTAAGAAAAAAATGTTTCAAATGTTGAGGCTTGAACCATTATCAACTAATACTCTTTTTATGGCCACTTAATTGATTCTTATTTGAATATATAGAGGTAGATGTTGTTAAATGATGTGTCACAAGGGTAAATCCTCTTTCTCAAAGGAAATATGCTCTTCAATCCATTACATTGTGTTGAGGATAGAGGTAACATAAGTTGGTTTGGTGGAAATAGGAATTATAGTATTGGGAAAGGCTAAATATAGTACATATTTGTATACATTCAATCATTGAAGGAGCTTGAGGACTAAAATTATATTAGAATGGTGCTAACTTGAGTTATAAAGCTATAAACATGGGTGTAATCAACTTTCCTATCTTCATAAACTTGGGTGATATCATGCACCATATGAGCTACTATAAGCATAGAGCTGGTAGTAAGTATAGGATAAAAGCTATATGTACCAAGTTTGAAGGGAGGAAGGATAGATATACCCACTAGTATTTTATTGTGTGTAGTAATGATAGGGAATTATTCAAAAGTAGATAATGAGTTATATGCATCTGATTATAAATCATGAATGTGAAAATGAAATACATGGTATTAGAGTAATAAGTTATATAAAAATATGTTTATAAGGAGCATTCTGCATGAGAGATAGCAATCAAGGGAGAGAGAAAATGAATTTGTTCATTAATGTATAAAGAAATTTGACATGTGTTATGATATTTCTAATATGTTTAGCAAGATAAACTTGAAATTTTTTCCATATGAGAGATATAAATCAAGGGGTAGAGAGAATGAAATTGTGTATGAATACATAAAAAAATTTGACATGTGCTATGATATTTATAATGTGTTTAGCAAGATAAACTTGAAATTTTTTCCATATGAGAGATAAAAAACAAGTAATAAAATATTGTGAAAAATGTAAGTAATCATTGCTTTGAAGGAGAGGGATCTTATTATGTTTAACAATAACTTTCTTTATATCATCTCATATTATGAAAAGTAAGAATGAAATGCAACGAATGAAGATTTGTACTAACATATGGTAAACTTCATCATTCATGTACATGATAGGACTGAGTATGGTCTCCTTACTATTTTCAATAAATGCAAGAAATAGGTGTAAATAAGTGAGATCCATTTTTTGGTAATATGTGAAATCTGATTTTAGATGTAAGGTGATACCTCAAGCAAACAAAGGGACCTAGTATATGTAACTAGGATTTTGAAAATTGATATTTAAAATTACTTTTAAATTTTAAAATCTAAATTGAATTTCTAATTTAAATATGCGAGTAAAAAATCAAAAAAATTGTTGGAAAATACTTGATTAAAAGGGACCTAGTTTATGAAACTAGGGCTTTGAAAAAAATATGATTTTCTAAATTACTATGAAAGTTTAAAATTTAAAGTGAATTTATGATTTAAATATGAAGTTAAAAAATCATAAAATTATCAAAAAAATAAGTAAGGAATTTACCCTAAGGTTTTTATGCACAAATGTAGTAAGTCAGGTTCACCAAATGATTTAACAATTTTGGGAATATTGGAGTCCTATTCCTAATTTAGTTAAGGGTCTAAGTTAATTAAATTAGTAAATACTATTTTAATAATTAATTTACTGATTTATATAATATAATTTTAATTTAAAACTTAATAAAAATAGTAATAGATGTGGGGAAAATAAGACTTAGCTAGAAATAGGCCGAGATGGCTGAGATAGTGTCTTAAATTCACTATATAGCATTGGGACAGTGTCTCAAATCAAATTCTAACCTTAATTTTTTGAAAGGATAGGATTACTAAAATAAGACACCCTAGTTTTTTTCACTATATTCCTATTCTATTTCTATTATCTAGGAGGCTTGATCTTTATAGGTTTTATCTGTTGTCTCTGTGTGAGCCTACCTATGAAATTTTGGATGTTAGATGTCTACATAAATCCTTATAAAACTAAATTAGTATTCAAACCCTATATTCCATGATGGTTTAACAAAATTTGAGAAATAAGGGGGGTTAGTGTATGAGAGATTCACTAAACATGTGTCCACACCCCTTGTGTGGGCATGCTTCCTACATACCAATACTCCAAAGAGGGATCAAGATATATGTAGTTTTTTCACTTGATGTGCTTTATACAATTATGTGTATGAAGATGTAAAATTATAAAAATGGGTGTGTTTGAGGTGGTTAGGGATTGGTGTAAGGATTTTTATGTGCTTGAGGTGGCTAGGGACCAGTGTAATGATTTGGATGTGTTTGTAGCTGAACTGGATGGATGTATGCAAAGAATAGGGAATTTTTCCTCAATGGTCTTGCCTACTTTATGATATTTTCCAACCCCTTTTAAATGGGATTTTATTTATATTTTTTGGTCATGGGTCAAATGTATTCATGTTAGTCCAACAATAAGGATAGGAACCAAAAGGAAATGACCATTGGAGATAAAAATGCACTTGGATAGGAGCACCAAAAATGGACACCCTAGGGTCTGACACTATAGTCTTGAAAGTACAAGACCTAGGGGGATGGAATTTTTAGAGAAAAATTAGCTTGGAAGAGGTGTACTCATTGTTTTAAATGTTATGGATGACTTATAATCAATGAAAAGGTTCTTAGGAGGTTTATGAGAGAAAGTAAGCGGGACCTATGGGTTGGGTGTCACCAGTCACACTCAAGTTACTAATTTTCACATTTTATAAGACTAAAATTTGTAATTATCAATTTTTTAATCATAATTTTGCACAAAACTTTAAACTCAAAAAAATTGGTCAGGGTATTATATCAATAATCTCCTAGAATTAATAAGTATGGATGGGGATATGTTCATCATGACAACATTCTCATCTTGATCTAGGATAATAAGATAGGTGAATTTTATCCCTAGTGGTTGAGATCTACCTCATGCATCCCTATTTGTTGGATTATTTCCTATATTATCTCCAAAAGTTTCCCAATATATGTTTTAGATATTTCTCCTTGGGGGTGTTGAATAATAAGAAATGGATGGAAGGATACTTTATTGGGATTCAAAACTCTGGTTTACAATATTTTTTAGTCTTAATTATTTTTTTTTTAAAGGATGCACCTACCTATAAGGAATTATCCCAATGTTCACATGAGTATAATAATGTTTCCTCATTAATAGTATGAAGTTATTTTCCTATAAGGTCTCTAGTACACTTTCTTATTGGGACTTACTAGTTTTTGTGTTTTCTTGAGTATCTTCCCTTTGAATCTCTTTATCCATTCATATATTTCTTTGACTTATGGGATTTTTTCTTAATCAACTACCACTTCAGGATTTCATACCCTAATAACACCTATAAAATCCCTATAAATGATGCCAAAAATTTGGGGTTATAAATCCTCTCATTTAATCAACTAAGTTTAGTTGATGTCATATCAAACCAAGGTTAGTTTCTAATGATATACAATAATAATTTATGCATAATAATGACTAACAATTATCTATTTGGGGAGTGGGGGTTTAATATTAAATATATAATCTATTTTATTAAATTGAAGACCATTCTATTACTTGTAAATGTAAACAACCTTGACAAATATAAAATTATTAAGAAGCGAAACATGTGTTACTAGAGTTTAAAATGATCTAAATTAAACACACTTGATATAATTGAAATGATTTAAAAGGGAACACACAATTGATCTAAATTTTAGAAATTAGAATTTCTTTTAAAGGAACTACTTATTAAAAGAAATGATTATGAATCTAAGGAATTGAATGTAAACTAAATTAAAACATACATGTACTAAACATATAGATATAAAGGTTAAATTCTATCACATAACACTTTGATTTAGATTAAATATAAACATAAAAATACCATAAAATATCTTAGTTTATTGGTTTAATGGGCCCTTGATCTTCTTTGGAATATGATTTAAATCAATACTAGATCTGTGGTAATGTCATCTAATTAATTATTCATTAACTCTCAAAAAATGTTTACTATTTGGAAATGATTGATAACTATTACAACTTATTATTTAGTTCATGCTATCTACTCCTAAAACAACATGAAAACATTATCTATATATCACAACAATTTTACAATATATGATCAAAATATAGAAACCACCTAATAAGATTATGACTGAATATAATATTGTTTATCGAAATAGAAAAAGTTATATCATATTTCCATGTTTCAAAGGTAAAAATGGTGGAAGAGTGATGGCATAAGTTTGTATGTTGTATTCTTAGTTACTATTGGTTATAACCTCTTCTTTAGTTAAAACTCTATTAAATTTTTATCCAATATTCTGCATAATATTCATAGTTATGTTTAAGATAACTTTCTATAAATATTATTTATGTTCTAAAAATAAGAATACTATCTTTAGTAGCTTTATATTTGAACATTGGAAATATCACAAAAATATTTTTGAATGCTTATAATTATACATGCATGGTTTATAAAATGATGCAAAATCCTCAAAACACATTTTTTTTAGATCTTGGAGGTCACATGAACTAGTTTGAGAAACTCTAGAGCTAGTTTAGGTGTCTTTGGATTTAGATTGATGGACTCTATAGCTAGCCTGGGGATCACTAGAGTTGGTTTAAGTTGGTTTATGATGGCTTAAAGTGATCCTATAAAGTATTATTACACTTATAAAACATATTAATTGCTTATAGTGCATATAAATGGCATGCATATACAAAATTGGTGGATTTTTATGTAAAATGTTGGACTAAAGAAGTAAAAATAGGAAACATTAACTCACACAAAATAATCAAATCAAAATTACCCATTTATAATTTTGATCAGTAATAAGTTATGTAATTCACATATAAATAAACACAAAATTAAGGTTTGTTTATAGAAAATGAGGTTATATATTGGATATAATAAGCTTTTTATGGACTCATTAGAACAATTTAAACACTATTATCATGGCTAATGTATAATTTTACAGCATATTTTTCAATGCATGATTGTTGTATTTAGTTGCACGATTCCTAAGGTTCAATGATTAAATATATTTGAGTTTTCCTTGAAATTATTGAATGATGTAACCATGGTTAAATGGATGAATGTGGTTATAATTGAGTAATTCATTTTTAGAGTTACAAGGTTACCAATGAATGAATAAATATGGTTTCAACTAGGTCTAACACAATATAAACTTGTAATTAGTTCTATTAATAGATCAAATTATTACTTTTTACCAAAAATATGTGGAAATAATGTCATTACCATCACCTTGGTATCAAGTTATTTCCTTAATCATGAATTATGTCAATTATGATGGGGGGAATTCACTCTTGTTCACCCTTGAATTAAATATATTATGTAACCTAAAACATAAACAACATCTAAATATGCCCAATATTTTACTAAACATGTTATGGATAATAAAAATTAAAGTGTAGAAATTAAAATCCAAGGTGTTATATCACCACTACATTATAAAATTGATTATGAAAATTTTATATGAAGACACTAGGTATAAAATTACATGGGGGAATTTTTTTGAATGGAACACAATCACTCAAAAATAAATATACATAATTAAGTATTTCAAGATGGAAAAACATACCTCACCTCAATATCTTATACTATAAATATAGTTATCACCTAGCTTTATACAAGTTTCACATGACTCTAGTATTGTCTATTACATACATAAAACATGAAATATGAAGTCATTATGATCACATTGATGTAGGAAAAAACATGAGATAATAAAATCGTAGAATTAGTGGCCATAGAATAAAGTCCAAGTAGGGATTAAAATTAGTAGGATACCTCCAAAAAATCCTCAATTTATAATTTATAATAGTCTAAGAAGAAACAATAATGAGATAAAGGCCCTAAAAAGAAGGGTTTGGTAATTTAGTAAATGTAAAATTTTAGTTAGATACCTTAGTTAGGGCAGTGTTAGAATCAAAAGACCATGTTATGGAAACACCATCCATAGATTCTAATTTTTTGGTTGTGTTAAGATATGCTAGTTTATAAAATTCCCATAGATCTTGATCATAATTATGTAGGAACATTTACACTAGTTCCTAATAACTCACTAGCCATGGCCCATAATTATTTGGTTGCATGATACTTTTTGTTAGTTTTAATGACATATGGTTTATCTTAAAAACTTGATATATAACATATTATTGATGTAATTGATATAATTTCTCATAAACAAGTCATATTATGTTTTAGAGGAGAGTGTTTAATTATCTAAAACTCCATGCAATAATGCATTAATAATATGTGAGAAGAAAATAAGTTTCTATAGGATGGATTTATATAGAAGTGAGATAAGATAAAAAATAAATATGTATCCATTTATACCCTTAAATGTATAGATAAAAAATAATTTACTTGTCACTAATTATGTTAAAATGTAGTCCATAAACAAGGTTGTATTCTATTTATCTAAAGGAGAAATTGTGCAAGATTTAGATTGGTATATTGTCTTCCAGATTATCTAATATAGTAATTGTATACACATAACATTTTTAAATTTTATCAAATAATGATGATTTACATCTTGAAAGAACATATTGAGACTCAATCTCTTTGAGTGCATGCCCTAAGGGGTGCACCAGGAAAGGGGTGGGTATACCATTAGTGTTTCACAAGATTGTTTTCCCTTATTACCAATTATTACCAATCTAAGCAGCTCCTAAAAACCATTCCCTAAGCTATTACTCCTATTTTTAAACCTTCTCCAATTTTACACTCTCCATCCCTCTTTTACTTACCTTAAGTCCCTTTCAATAGTCAGCTATGCTAGGTTGACTAGGTTGAACCTATACAATTTTGGGTGATTTTCACTTAGGAACTAGTTTGGCTCTTGGCTGACCTAGCTCATGACCTAATGAATATTTGTTTGAAATTATGCTAGGTTAATTGGGTTAATACTATAAACCAATATTTTTAAAAAGGTTTAGGGTAAAATATACCTATATATACAAGATCACTTCATCATTATTTCATATGCAATCAAGAGTTATTATTTTCTTATGCTTTTTTATAATCTATTCTTCCATATTCTAGTTGAGGAGTCTTAGCTTAGGGTTTCAAATTATATAATATAGTATTTTGGATAAGTCTTAGATGATTTGGCCTTTATTATTGATCCTTAAAAACCATAACAACCTCTTGTAAAGCTCATTTTGCCAAGGGAGAGATTGAGTCTCGATGGGTTAATCATTTAGGTAAGTATTCTCTAACTTTTATCCTCTCTTTAGTAGATAGAAGTAGCATAAGTATTGGATTTAAATAACATTACTCTTCTTATTCCATGTATTAATCTTGAAATTGCATAACTTAATTGAGATTCTCTTATGTATGGTTTGATTGTTTACTAACCCCTTATATTATGCCACAAGCTTTGGTGAGCACTAGATTAGATTTACTTTATTTATTTTTATGATATATCAAAACACAAGACTCCCTTAGGGTTATTGCATGATTTTGTTTCATTGGAGGCTTTAGAACCCTCCCTAGCATGGTGTATTGTGGTAAGATATTCCTTAGTTAGGTCTAGTGAATCCTCATATTGGTCATGTTTTTTTCTTAATAAATATATCCCCAATTAGGAGTGTATGGTATGATCTATCTTCTCTGAGTTAGGTTGATTTATACATATGATGCATTTAGGATTTCATATATTTAGGTAAACCCAACATTAATATAACCCTTGTAGGTTTTATTCACCATTTTTATTTATTTTATCATTTTATTATCTATATATTTACAATATTGGGTTAATAGTATTGACACATTTCTAACTTTTATGTGTAGGTTTAACATGTAGTCACATCAGTTCTACTCCACTCTATTTGTGAAAGTTTTTTAGACTTCCACTTTAGACTACTAGGATGACATATTCGACCTTATATAGTTTCAGACATCTAGTTCAGTCTACTAAGTTGACCTAGTTAACCCTATACATTTTCATGCATCTAGTCCAACATACTACGTCAACCTAGTTGACCCTGTACATTTTTAGGTTTATAGCAAACAAGATATACAAATCTAGGTTAACACAATCAACATAGTTAGCATAATTTACAAGTATAAATTAGGGTAATTTAATAGAAATATTATTTTCCTTTGCATCCTCCAACCCACCAAGTTTCCTTTCTATCCTTATTTTTCATTTCTAACATTTTTAATAGTTTTATTTTCAGAGTTTGCAGTCTTTAAAACTACTCTTGTATAGTCAACTAGATCGACCCTATTGACATAGTTATATATTTTATGTTCCATCTAGAAAAATAGGTTTACTCTATCAATGTAGTTCATTTTTAGACCCTTGATTCCTTAATAAAAAGGTGATACTGTCAACCCTATTTTTTATTCTCTACATACACTATTGATTGAATCGACATTATACTATGTTTTGCAATTATAATTAACCTTTATATCATATTAAATAGCTCACACTTTCATTTATTATTACTTGCGTGTTTAAAATAGATCACATTGTCTAACTAGGTGGTTTTTAATATACTATTTAGTTACACTATTTTCTATTTTATGCACACACTACCAAATCATAAAATCTTAAAAAGCATTTTAACAATTATCTACCCAAGGCCTACCTACTTGGATTTCATCACCAAGGGTGAAGCCGACATGGTTTTCTAGCCAAGAACAAACATGTGGTTAATGGTATATATTGGATAAGAATCCAATGCCCTTATGTATATGGTGTGTGAATTAAGGGGGTAGGCCCTAATACCAAGCCTATACCATTTCCAATACAAATCCCTTTTAGCCTAAACATCCTAAAACCATCCTTAGATTGCTTTCTAATTCCTTACTTATATCCAAATTCCTATCACATCTAGACTTATACTCTAATAATATAAAAACATTTATGATGACCACTTAGATAGCTTTTACTTTCCAAGTTAATTGCTTACTCTTTGCTCAATTGTATGTTGTATTGTAAAAACTTGCATTAGCCAATGTTGGTGATAGGTTTTGTGTTGTGTGCCTTAATTGGATGAACATCATTGCTTTAATTTATTTTATATTTATTTCCATTTCTTACTTTCAAAAATTTTCCTATTTCATTACACAATCATTCCTATCAATGCAATGTCTTATAAACTATCTATTTTTCCCTACCTATTATACTAGGTTGACCCTATTGACTTTGTATAGTTTTCAAACCTTATCTTCTAGACTGGGTTAACCCTATAAACTTTATATAATTTTTAGATGCTATTTTTGTATTAGGTTGACCCAATCGACTCTATATCTTTTTTCTTTCCCTATCTTCCAACCCAGTTATTTGTTTCTCTTTATTAGCATTTTGTTCCTTTATTCAAGTCATCATGAAGTATCCTATTAAAATATTCTTCTATATCTTGAATCCATTTAGATACTATATGTGATGTTCATTTATACCTCTCTTTTCCTCCCAACAACACCATCACTCTTGGGGCACCTCTTCCCTTGCTTCATCTATGACCTATAACATGGAAAAATCATACATCAAGATGAAGTTGATGGGTTTGATCCTTTCTATACCTACCAAGAAACTACTCATATTTAAACCCTTAAAACCAATGTGGGAGAAATTGAAACAAGTTTAATCAATAATCCCACTAATAATCCATATTCTAATAACCCCCACCCTCCAATACCAATTTGGGGAGTGCTCCTACCAACACCAACCCACCTATTGATACAACTCGACTTCTTTCCCAAGTTATCCAAAAAATGAACATAATGAAAAAATCTAACACCAATCAAATGATGCAACTCCAACATCATTTTATTAATATGGATAATCAATCTCTAGCTATCCATCCTCAATCTAATCCAAATTACATTCCTCCACCTCTTAGAGATGCCTTAGATAATGTTATTCCTCAACCCATCATGAATAATATTCTTCAAAGTATTCAAAATGAGCCTTTAGCTTCCTTAATTATATCCATTGATATTTCTAACATATCCCCAACTATCAAGTATGATGGAACTAAAGACCTAACCACATTTCTTAAAGCCTTTGGCAACCTTTACAAAGAGTGGATCCAAACTAATACTTTTACCATAGCTAAAATCTTATTCAAAACCTTAATTGGTGATGTATTAGAATGGTAGAATGAAATTCCACAACATTATATCTGGAAACTTGAAGATTTGGTCAATCCTTTAGTTGAAGAGTTTCAACACAATGATCTTCCCAAAAATTGTCTTAGCCACTTCATCAATGCTAAGTAATCTCTAACTTAATCAACTCATGACTTTATCAAAAAATGGAAATCATTGGTCCATAAAGCTGACCATAACATGACTAATGATAACTTATTCAAACTCTTTATCAATGATTTAACTTCTCTTCAATACAAGGTTCAAACGTTTACTCCCTACACACTTTATAAAGCTCTTGATCAAGATAAATGTCAATACTTTCTCATGAATAAATTCAAACCTAATCCCAAACTTCTAAAAGGATATTTTAAAACATCTACCAATGCTATTACTAGGAACACTCTACAAACCAAACCTAGAGTTACCAAAGATGACATCCTTTTATCTTCTCACACACCACTTTTCATGTAGTAAATGAAATAACTCTTATCTCCCTTTAAACCTTTCATTTATCCTAAAAATCATCCTAAGTGATATGACCCTAATCAATTTTGTTGGTTACATGATGACATTGGTCATTACCATGAATCTTGTAGAGGGCTCACTAAATTTTTTGTCTCAGATATGCTTGTAAATTAATTTAATCATGAATCCATGATCAAAATTCTTCATCAAGAGTACACCAATGATTCTAAAAAATGATAGGTTTCTAAAGATTATAACTCAAATAACCAAAAATTGTTTTCCAATAATAAACCCAATATCAAGGATGTTTATGCCATTGATGTTGATTATGATCAATATTATAAAAATTCCCAATATGTTAACACTATCATGGTTGACTATCATCACATGTTGGCTCACAAAGATCCTATTATGAAACCTAAAAAGACATCCTTATAAGAGCAAATTCTCAAAGACACTACACCTATTAATCTATCTTGAAAAACACATGAAGAACCACTTCCTCCCTCTAAAACTCTAACAACATCCATTCCTTAAAAAATTACCTTACCTCCTAAAACTTGTGTTGTCTCTTCTTCTAAATCTCATTAGAACTTTTTTGAAGAACTCAACTCTATGCCTTGTAAGATTCCACTTATGGATTTGGTTTGTACTTCCCCCTATTATCACAAGTTCCTTATGAAAAATTTATAGGAAATTGAAGATCCATCCTCTATTAATAAAGAACCAAATTCTATTGAACCTCAACTTACCAATGTCAATACCATTGAAATTATGTGTCCTTCCAAGCCTTCTGTTAGGTTTCTTGAAAAGGACATGATCAATGATGATTTTTTTTTGTGCTGACAATCTACCACTTTTTATTAAAATAGCCATTAATACTATGATTATCCATAAATTTTTATTTGATGAATGCTCTATTATTAATGTGATATGTTTATGGCTTATTCAAAAACTTGGTTATAACAAGGATCATCTTAAGCAAACCCATATTACTTGTCATGATTTTAATAAGAATAATAACAAACCACTTGGTTATATTTGGATTCCATTAACCATTAAACCTAAGACCATTCAAACTAAGCTTGTGGTCCTTAATTTACACTTATCTCATAATATAGTCCTTGGTCATCTATGGACTCAAAGAATGAGGGCCACTACCTCTTATGGTAGCCAATGCATTAAATTCTTACATAATGGAAAATGGTATAATCATGCAGTTGATCCCAACCCATGGATTATTCAACTTCCTAATCCCAAATCTCAGTATCATATTCCTACCATTCTTAAGATAAATAATGCTCCTTTACTCAAGGTTATCAACATAAATCTTAATTTACAAGTCATTCTTATGGGTTTTGATGATGAAGAACCTAATGACTTGTAACATAATTACAATACTACAAAGCTACCTCACTACATTTCACAATGGCTTCCTCCTTTTTATTACCTGGAGACCATATTATTCCTCTTATTGATGAGATCATTGACTTTCCCCCTCCTTGTAATTCTCAGGATCCTTATTTACCTAAATATGCCTTCACTTGTAATGATTTTTGAGTGGCCAAATTATTTCAAGATCCTCTCATCATATCTCCATGTACATTCAATAATATTAGGATTTCACTTTTTGAAACTCCCCCTAACTGTCAATCATGTATAATTTCTCCAACATTTGATGATAATTACATAGTGGCCCAAGCTCAATCTTGAGACTTGGATGTCTATCATTATAAAAAAACCTTAGTTCAAATTCATGCTTTTAACCAGGATGTATATACCATTTCCACAAATCATGACTTTGATCTCAAATTTTATCTACCTCCTACCAATTTTCCACTTCTTGATATTCCTTGGGTAGTTGAGAAAATTATACCTTTTGAACTTCCATAAATTCTATCATTTTCTTTACCTTAAATCAATCCAATTATTACTTTTGATCCTTCCCCCATCATTGAAACCATCAAAACTCCAATCCCTTCTGATCCTTTCCCCATTACCAAAACCATAGACACTCCTATCCCTTTTGATCCATCTACTTCCCTAACTCTTGATATTACACTAGATGCTAATAAAATTGATGTTCATCAGATACATTCTGAGTATGATCACCATGGTAATCAAATTCTAGATCTAAAATTAGATATTGATTATTATGGTCCTCTTCACACCTTACCTAGTGACAAAGCTAATCTTGAAATAATTTAAGCTTGAGAACCTCAACTTCCTTGACAACATCATAAACTTGGGAATTTCAAAATTAAAACCCCTTGTTTCAACAACTTTATTACTAGCATTGATCCAAAATTTAATCCAATTTCTTCTTTACCTAATGTACCATACCATTTATAAGATGGTAATGACATGCTTATCTAAAAAACCACTCTCGTTGAGTATGGTACTCCATCTTAATGTCAAAAAATTACAATTTCTCATAAATTATCACCTACCAAACATGCTAATTTTAGTTTATTATTTGATAAATATCATGATATCTTTGCTTGGTCAGACATGCCTGATATTAACCCTAGCATTATGGTGCATAACATCGTTACTTATCCTAATGTTAAACCTATGCACTAAAAGTAAATTAAATTTCCACCTGAGCTTTCCACCTTATGTCACAAGGAAATCATTAAATTACTAAATGCTAAATTTATCAAACCAAAGGCTTATTTTGAATGGGTTTATAACATTATTCCTATTAAAAAAATGGTCACTATGGTCATTCACATTTGTATTTATTTTTATAATCTTAACCTTGGTTATCCCAAAGATAATTTCCCTTTACCTTTGATAAATGCCATCAGTGATTTCATAATTGGTTACAAAATGTTATCTCTTATGGATGGCTTCTTAGGCTATAATTAGATTCACATTACCTCTGAGGAACAACATAAGACCACTTTCACCATGGAATAGGGAACCTATTACTATGTCAAAATTCCCCTCACCCTTAAAAGTGTCAGAGCCACTTACCAATGAGCAATGACTCATATATTTCATAACCTTATCGAAAAAAAATTTGAAACCTATGTGGATGACCTCATTTTTAAATCCAAAATCCATAAAACTCATCTCTCAAATCTTTCTATCATCTTTGACCATCTTCTCAAATACTAGCTTAGACTAAATCCTTACAAATGTGTCTTTGGTGTCACATCTAAATTTTTTTTAGGATTCCTAGTCTCTCTTCATGGCATCAATTTTTTAGATTAAGGTAAAAGCAAGTTTTGAAGGGACCCCAAAACCCTTTAACAAATAAATAAAGATGAAGTGATAATGCCCAACAGGAAGAACATTTCTAAAACTTACTATAAAATAGTATCAAAATCAAGTTTTACAAGGACCTGAAACCACAGACCGATACCATAAAAGAAGATCACAGGTTTTACAGAGACCTAGAAACTCAAAATAAGTTTTTAAAACTAAGATCCAACTTTTAGAACCAGTTATAACATCCAACAGAAAGGACCAGACCAAAATCAATAGTAACAAAGAATACCTTAGTCTTCTAATTCCAGGATCATCTTCATAGCCTCATTTCCAACCATTGTTGTATCTTGTATGGATATTGCAGCTGATGTAGCAGCTTCATGTCATCAATGTTGACCCCACTAAGATTAATGATATTGTCAACATGTCCATTCCTTGTTCTATTACTGATATTCATACATACTTAGGAAAACTTAGGGTAATTAGATGATTTATCCCTGAAATGGCTTATCATATCCACTCCAATTCTCTTATTAAAAAAGGTAATGTCTTATAATAGATGGATCCTTGTCAAAAATCCTTTGATAACATGAAAGAGTCATTACTTCACCTACATACACTTCATCCTCCTTCCAAAGATCAACCCTTGGTCTTATATACTTCTTCCACACCTATATAAACTGGGTCAATGCTTGCCCAACAAGATGATACTAATAAAGAGTATGATATCTACTATATTAGCTGAGGCCTCATTGATTATGAGAAATGTTATACCAAAGTTAAATTTAATTACCTCACCATCTATTTTTTAGCTAAAAAGCTTTGACACTACATGCTATATCAAACTAAATATGACATTATTCATTCTAACCCCTTCATCATTTCTTCTCCAAAGCCTTTCTTCATAGAGATAAAACTAGAAAATGGATGGTCATTCTTATGTAATTTGATCTTCAAATTGTGACTCAAAAAGTTATTAAAGAATAGGTCATAGCTGATGAAATTACCACAACTCCTATGCCATCTACTAATCACCTTCAATATAGTCTTCTTGATGATAATATTCTCTATATTAAAGGTCTCAATCAAGCTATCTCTCTTGAATATTAATTTCATAACTTTACTGCTAGTATTGAGGAACTTAACCTTGATTAATCCACTATATTCCATGATACTATTAAACCTAAAGTAGTTATGGAAGAGCTTCCTAAAATTAATGTTCACTTACATGAGGATACTTATACCCTTCACTTTGATGGTGCTAAATGACTTCAAGGATATATGCCAAGTTGTATTCTTAAAAATCCTCTTGGAAAAATCATCCCTTTAGCCTTTCACTTAACACTTGATGTCACCAAAAATATAGTTGAATACGAAGCTCTAATCTTAGGCATGAGAGTTGATCTTGATCTAGACATTTAATATTTTCATGCCTTAGGTGACTCTCAAGTTATTTGTCACCAATTAAATGGTGCTTACTAATACAAAAGTGAAAATATCATTACCTATCATCAAATTGAAACTACTCTTTCTAAGGATTTCATCTCTTTCACTATTGAGCCTATCCCTAGAGATCAAAATTCCATTTCTAATTCCTTGGCTTCTTCAACTTCTCTCTTTCATCCAAACTATGTTATTTCTAATCCTACTTTTCTTATACAAATAGTAAAATATCCATCTTCTACTCAACCACTAGATTCACTTATCTAACACATTGAGTTTGTCATTATTTGACAAAGCTCATGGTATAAAGACATCATTCAGGTTTTAGAACACCAAACCTATCCTCCTAACTTAGACTCTTGTAAAAAGACACATATTCCTAAACAAGCTTTCAATATGTATTTTGATATAATATCCTTAATTATCAAAATACTAAAGGTACCTTACTCCATTGTGTTATGCAAGATGAGGTAATTCCACTTATTGAACAAGCATATGGGGGAATTTCTAGTGGCCACTATAGAGGACATGTTATATCCCACAAATGCCTACATATGGGATGATTTTGGCCTACTCTTGAAAAGGATGTAATTGAATTTTCTAAAAAGTGTAATCCTTAACAAATTCATGATGATCTAATTCATTAATGTCCATATTAACTTCAAACTATCTAATCTCCTTAGACATATTCCATGTGGGGATTAGATCTCATTGGCAAATTACTTCACTCCCAAGATGGACATGTTTATATCATCACTGCTATCAAATATTATACCAAATAGGTTGAATCCATGCCACTTGTTAATGTCACTAGTAACACCATCACCAAATGCATTCTTAATAAAATCATTTACCACTTTGGTGTTTTCCATACTATCATTTCAAACTATGCTGGTAACTTCAAAAATAATAATGTTAAAAAGATTTGTGCTAAATTCAAGATCAAAAATAAATTTTCTAATCCTTATCATCCATAATGTAATGGCAAAGCCAAGGAAACTAATAAAACACTCAACAAAATTCTCCAAAATAAAATTCGTGAAACCTACATGGATTTCCACAATCACATATACCCTACTCTTTGGGACTATCAGACTAGGATATGTACTACCATAAGGGAAACACCATTCTCTCAAGTATATGGTTCTGATTCAGTTCACCCATTGTAATTCAAGATTCCCTCTCTTCATGGTATCATTCTTGATGAATTCTTATGTAATGCTCACTTTCATTCCCTTGATATCCTTGGTGAACACAATCATTTTACTTTACAACATAACCACCAATACAAGGCTCATATTTCCAAACAACATAATAAATATGTTAAAGTTTATACATTTAATTTTTGTGATCTTGTCCTTAAACTAGACTACACTCATGAAAAAGAAAGTAAAAATGGCCAAAAAATGTGGGTCCTTTATTTATTCAAAGATATTCTTGGTCCAAGTACCTACCACCCTAAAACCAATTGAGGCCATGTTTTCAAAGATCCCACCAATGCACAATTCCTTAAAAAGTATTTTTCCTAAACATTTCCTTCTTTTTCATGCTTTCTATCCACATCTATCTAACACTTTTTATAGGATAGATACATGGGTATCTCCTTTTTCAGTAGTTCTCTCTTATCACAAACCTTTAGTGTTTCCTTTTTGGTCTTTTGGTTTCCTCTTTCTCTCATTAGTTGCATTTTAAAATTATGGATAAGACCTAATCTTCCTCATGACATACCATAGTCTTCTTTATTTTCATACTCTTTTTACACACTTTTTGGCATCCCTTAGATTTCTATTTTGTGAGTTGCATTGTAATACCATTGATAGGACTTGTCCTTCCTCATAAATTACCATATTTATTATCCCATTTATTTTTCACATGCTTTTTGTCACACTCGTGGCTTTTTATTTTATGAGTTGTAGTATAAGACCATGAATAGGACCTAGACTTCCTCATAAAATTACATTCCTATCATTCTTTTTCTAGAATATGTTTATGATCCTTGTTCTCAACTTTAGCTTTTGCTTCTTTTGATGGAATTTTCACAATAATATATGTTAGTGTTTTCTTCAATTTCCCTAATTATTATGATAAGGAATCACACTTTACTCTCAATATATCCCTTTTTCACCCTTTGTCACATTTTTTCATGATTTGAAGTAATTCAAATTGTTCCATGTGTCACTCCTTTTGATTTCCCTTCCTTTTACTCCACATTAGATAAAATAAGGTTGAAGTCAAGATAACACTTGTATTTCACCTAGATTTATGAGACTCTTAGATCCCATGATCTTTAAAGTTTTCTCTCCTACAAACCAAGCCCTAAATATTAAAATGAAAGTCATCTTTAACACCCATGTTTGGTTTTCCAAATCCGTATGGAGGAGGAATAGAAAAAGCCATCAAGAAAGTTAAAAGGTAAATTATTTGAAACAAAATGCAATGATATAAAAAATGCAAAATATAAATCTCAAAATTCAAAATCACACCAAAATACATGATTTCAAGCACATATCCTATATCTAATCGAAGCTCAAACTCCATAGTTATCCTCACATATAGCTGAGGTCCATTTTGGTGTACTAGGCTAGTACATTGGAATAGAAGAATTAAACAAAATTATGGTGCTACCTACTTTCTCATGTAAGTTCCCAATCTCTGTAGTAGACTAACAACTTTATAAGGGGTCCTAAGGAGTGGGGAACATGTTGTGGAAAGGTAGGACCATTATAATTTTCATGCATATAGTCTTTATGGGATGATTTATATAATGATTTTTTTGATCTAAGACTTGTGTAGCTAAGAGAATTTATACAAAGTCTTTAAATAAAAAGTCCTCTTATTTTGAAAAACCTAATTTTAGTGTCTTGACTTTGATAAAGAGATCCTCGACCTTAGTTTTTCCTTCATTATCCCCTCTACCCATTTCATTTCGCCCTTGATAGACATGTGTGATTATAAATCTATTTTACTTATTCTATATCCCCTTATTAATGACCTCTTAAAGACATGATAGTATAACTTTGTTTTAGTTTTATCTATCCTTAGAGAAACCATATTATTGAACAACTATGGGTTACTTTATTTACCATAGAATTACATTCCTAGACTTTTTTACTCTCTTTTTACCATTTGTCATTATTGTAATACCCTTTTTCATAGACACCCGAGTTCATTTTTCCTTTGCATTCACATTTTTCCATTGTTGAGTGAGATAAGGATTGTTATTGGTCACTCATTAATTTTTTTTTACCATTTTGTTTTCTCTTTTACATTGATGTTTGATTTCCATCCTTTTTGACATGTATCCTTGGTTTGAATTGGTGAGTTTGCCTTTCTTACTTAATGTTTACTTGTTTGAGTCTTTTGGTCTTTAGTAGCCTTGGCTATTTGAGTACTCGATTTAATCTAATTTTTGACTTGGTAATTTGGTCTAAAAATAACACTTGTCACCCCAACTTGCCAAATTTCCAAGTACATCCCATCCACATAACACTAGTTATCATTGATTTCTTGAATTTGTTTATTTTTGCTCTTTATTTTTTATTCTTGGGTTTTTCAAAAACAACCTCTGTGTCCTACATAATCAAAACTAATAAACATAGCAGATAACCATACCATGGTAAAGGTAAGTAAAGATACACATCTCATTTATTTTTTAGTTATTTTCCTTTTAATCATTTTCTTTTAGCTATTTTATGATTTAAAACACTTCAAATTTTTTTAGCATCAACATTATGTGTTTGTATGTTATTTATATAAATAACATCCCCTGATGCACCTTAGTGATATGTGTTGAGCTTTAAGTGGGGCATATGTATACACATAAAATTTTCAACTTTCATCAAATACTAATGCTTTACATCTTGTAGCAACCTATCAAGACTCAATCTATCTGAATACACACCCTAATGGGCACACCAAGAAAGGGGTGGATAGACCATTGTTGCTTCATAGGATTATTTTCCCTTATTTCCACTTATTACCAATTCAACTAGCTCCTAAAAACCATTCCCTAAGATATTAATCCTCTTTTGTACCCTTTACTCTTTTCCACTCTCTATCGCTAGTTTCCTCACCTTAAATCCCTTTAGATAGTCAGCTATGCTAGGTTAACTAGGTTGACCCTTTACAATTTTAGGTGATTTTTACATAGGAACTAGTTTGGATCTTAACTGACCTAGTGAATATTTATCTAAAATTATGCTAGGTTGACTGGGTCAACCCTATCAATCAATATTTTTGGAATGGATTAGGGTCAAATATGCCTATATATAAAAGATAATTTCATCATTATTTCATATGTAATCAAGATTTATTATTCACTTTCAATTCTTTATAATCTTCTCTTCCACCATTCTACTTGAGGAGTCTTAGCTTAGGGTTTATACTTGGATAATCTAGTCTTGTGGATAAGTCTTAGATGTTTTGGCCTTTCTTAGTGATCCTTATAAAACACAATAACCTATTTAAAATCCCATTTGGTCAAGGAGAGACTAAGTTTTGATGGGTTCATCATTCAGGTAAGTATTATCTAACTTTATTCCTCTCTTTAGTAGATAGAAGTAGCATAAGTATTAACTTTGAATAATGTTACTCTTCTTATTCTATGTATTAGGGTATTTTTCATACATAACTTAATTTATATTCTCATATGCATGTTTTGATTGTTTACTAACCCATCATATATTCCACAAGCTTTGGTGAGCAATAAATTATATTTACTTTACTTGTTTTTGTGAGATATCAAAACACATGACTCCTTTAGGTTTATTGTGTGATTGTGTTTGATTGGAGGATTTGGAACCCTCCCTATCATGGTGTATTGAGGTAAGAGATCCCATAATCAGGTCTATAAAATCCTCATACTCGTCATGTTCCCACTTAACAAATGTGTCTCCAATCAGAAGTTTACGGTATGATCTATATTCGCTAAGTTAGGATTGATTTATAGATATGATGCATTTTTTATTGCATATAGTAATGACCTCGTAGCATTTATTTTTTGATATTAATTTAAGTCCTTCTATGATTAAGGATCAATCGAGTTAATTATATCAATAGAATTATGTTTACCTTTATGAAGATAAGTGGAATCCTAATCCCTTTGTTGAAGACATCATTTTGAAATCATTTTCCTCATTTTTTTAATGAACTTTGAATAGGTCAATAATTATTGTCATGCCAAGAAGAGGGAAAACATACCAAAATTATGATTAGGGTATAATTTTAAATGCCTAGGGAAGTTATTAAGACCTTAAAATGTTAAATTCAAATACCCCCATAATAATAAATATTATAAAACAAAAATTTCAATCTTTTCTTAGTATTTAACCCTTTATAATAAGATAAGTAAGGATGAATTTATAGTCGATATAAGAATATGGGGAGTTATTACTCCTATTTTTTATAGAAAAGAATCATTTTTATATGTACAATTATTTGTAATTTTTTATGAAGGATATACTTTATATTAATTCCTTAATAAGACATGATATTGAATGGGTTTTTTAAGGTTTCATTTGTCATTTATTTTGTATCTTATCCTTGACTAGACATGATAAGTTGGAATATTTTTAATAATATAAAATATGAGGTGGTGATAAATTTAAACACATAAGGGATATTATGGAGAGATGAATGATGGTGTCACTACTCCCATTAATGCTCATATTATGTGTTATTTATATGGATTGGTATTCTTAAAACTCCTAAGATTGTAAAGGGACATGTAATATGATAAGCTAGGGGTAATTATGAGGCCAAAAATTAGCACTAATTTTATGTATTATTTTCCGCAATCCCCCCCCCCCCCCCCCTTTTTAATTTATAAACTTATATGTATCCTTATTATACATATATTTTTCTATGTAAATTTAATCCTTATAAGTTTCATATTTCACTATTATGGTCTAGATTTGATGTTTTTATGAGTGAAAATTTTGGGTTTTTTGATTATTATAATTTGGTTACTAATGGTTAATGATGTATTCATGATTATTTTATCCATATAACTATTTTTATGTCATTTTGAACCCATGACCACTAGGTTTTGGAGTCCATATATTATAGGCTACATAGTTTTTATGTATTCCAATGTGGAATATGTAGCCACTACATTGTGGTTGACCCTATGCATTGTTACAAGTTGTCTTTAGGCCATTAATATGAAATATGGTAAAAATTTTAGGGTAATTTTGTATCATATTTATATAGGAAAGAAATAAAATAGTTAATGGTTTTATTATTTATAACACACATGGTTACGAGTTTACTAGTTGATGGTTGATTGTAGGTTATTATTTTTTTCATTATGAAAACTATTGGAGTAAATATTGTTACAATTTTATATCTACTTTGAGCATTTTTTATAATCTAATTTAAATTATGTATATTTTATGTATTGCATGCAAATTTATAATAAGCTATCTAAATACAAGTAATTTCATCAAACAACGTTATAAATTCAGGTCTAGATGGGTTGTACACATGCTAAAGCATATTTAATAAGATAGAAACTAGATAAATTAATAGAACAAGAAAAAAATATATGAATCTATGTGGTTTTTACATGGCATATTATTGAGAAATATTTATGGCTACTTAAATTCTAATATATACCTAATATAATATTCTAGGTGTGTGTGTGTGTGTGTGTGTGTGTGTGTGTGTGTGTGTGTGTGTGTGTGTGTGTGTGTGTGTGTGTGTGTGTGTGTGTGTGTGTGTGTGTGTGTGTGTGTGTGTGTGTGTGTGTGTGTGTGTGTGTGTGTATTAAAAAGCTATATAGTCCAAATAAACCTTATATAAGTCAAACTTATTGAGCTTCCATGTTTGTATCTTCACCTTCTTATGGTTACATGCACAATTTTCAAAAAAGTGTTCTATTATGGACTAATCTCTATGAGTGACAATCATTGTCATTATTTTACACTATTATTTATTAACACTTACCATAAATAAGATATAAATTATTATAATAATTTAGATTATAATGTACAATAATTAATAAAAAATATAAATTATTTGTCAGTCTAACTCACAAAATATGAAAAATTAATATAAATTGATAAGATACTTAGTAGTTAACTACTATGTACTGTAAAGTCATCTATGTAAGCTTCTATAAAATCATTTGTTAAATAAACAAAGATATGTAGGAATACACCTTTAAATAAATATATTCCATTACATAAGCTATAGGGTAACACTATATATGAAAATGTTCCCCAATGGAATGTAAATCTTGTTTTATCTTGATCTTCCAAAGCTAACATTATTTTATTGTATCCACTAAACCATCCAAGAATGAGAAATAATTCTTCTCAACTAATTTGTCTAGGACTTGGTCTATGAAAGGTAAAGGGGATTAGTCTTTCATGGTGGATTTTTTGAGATCCATATAATCTATACATATCCATAATTTTTCATGTTTATGTGATACTATTACAAGTGGTGAGACCCATTAACTATCTGATATGGGATAGATGAATCCTACGTGTAATAATTTTTCTATCTCTACTTTGACCATGTACCTTGGTGTTGGATTGATATTTATGTATTTTTGTCGTACTAATTTGATGTTTTACGAGTAGATATGATGAGTAAAATCACTTGCATGAATGCCTTTCATATCACTATATTCATGAGGAGAGTATCTTGTATGTATTTTTAGTAATCAAAAGCCTTAGTTTCCTGCACATTATCTAGACAACTATTTATATTTAACACTTTTCCTATTTGGACTTTTAGTTGTTTAGTCCTTGGATAGATTGAATTTACTTGGCTAAATTCACTCATGAGAGAGTTAAAGGTGAAAATATATGGTTTAAACATGTGTAAATTTGTTACATCATTGAAGTACTTTCCTTCTAAAATAACACCTACAAGTGGAGAATAGAAATCTAAAATAATGTTTTCTTGATTATTTTGTGTCTAGTTGATAATCTTCTATTAGATATGTGTGTGATCATATATTTCATTAGGAGTGATTTTAGAGTTGGTTTGGTCACCACTTAAATATGGTCTGGCACTTTCTACTTGTAGTCTAGTAGATTCCAGAGCCAGACTGATGGACTTTAGAGCTATAGTGTCTCCATTGATGTATCATGTCAACTCTTCCTCTAGTTAATTCACATTATTTTTAATTTTTACCATAGCCAAGGAGGAAAACATGTTTTTTTAATTTTTCATCAACCCATAAGTAGTTTAAAGGATTTGGAGATGGTTTTTCAAGTGGGTATAAGTGAATTCTCTTCACCTTCAACCCATTTGAAATTGTAATATCTCTAGATCTACAGTATATGAGTGTTGCAACTATGGCTAGTCATGGTCTTCCTAGGATCAATGGATAACCTAATTTTTGAAGCTTAGGCTAGATTATTATGAAATATATGGGGTATTTCTCAGATTCTACTATTAATGAGACAATCTCTATGATTCCCTATAGTTTGGTAATAAATTCATTATCCATTTGTAAGACTATAGTACTAGGTTGCAGGGTAATTAAGGAGAGTAAATTTAAGGTGTATATTGTCATAACATTGATAATATCTCATAGGTATGCTAACACATTAGATATTTCCTTTTCTCCTATAGTCACAATGATAAATAGACTTTTAGTGTCTCCATACTTTGGTAGAATTAATTTTCTTGATAATAAGTTAATAAGCTTGCCCTCTACCTATATAGTCTTAGGGTATTACCTTATTCTCCCTAGAGTTTTCATGTATAAACATTTAATGAATTTATTTAGTTACATAATGTATCTAATTACTTACATTAGTTGTATTTCAATGTTTAATTTCCTTAGCTCTTAGAATAAATTAGACTCATTTTTACTCATTTTTTCTTTAATTCTTTTAAGTAAAGGAATTGGGGAAAGAACAACAATAGTTTCTTGAAGTTTTGTATCCTATTTAGTATTTTATTCTTTTGTGTTTGGATATATGGGATGGATTATGTTTTATTAAAAAATTTATATTTAAATGATGGTGATTGAAGGACTCTTAAATGTTTTAGCTAATCTCAGTTGATAATTACTATGCCAATATCACTAACTCCCATGGTTCCTTCTTTCTTAGTTATATAGACAAGGTTTGCCTACCTATTTTTGTGTTTGATATTTGTTTTAAAATTAATTAATGATGATTAAATTATTAATTTTATGGATGATAAATGGTGGGTTAATTCATCAGCACTTTTTGAGGTGAAAATCTCTTTTGTTAATTGAATGTTTGTTGAGGTACCCATTTTTTATTATGTAGGATCCATGGTTTCTAATATTGGCTATGATATCTAGGGTTTTGGTGATGTCCACTCCTATGGATACCAATTTGGTGGTATCCATGTTTTTTACGTGTTGGTCTATCCCATTGTATTATCCATGGATTGGAAGGATATTTAGGAATAAAGTAGTTTGAGTTTTGAAAAGAGAAGTTATTCCCTTATCTTTTTATGTAATTTAGATCTTCCTTTTGCCAGGTGTTTTATTTTAACTAATTTTTAAGGACATGAAGGATGACACAATTATTTTTATCAAAAATACCACACATATATATCTTATCAAGAGGAAAATCTTGAAGTGTATGTTTTAACCTACATTTTGGGAAATACATAGCTAGATGTTTAGTAGAAACATTAGATTTTACTTGTAATTCATCAAGTGTGGTTTTTAATTAGACAAAAACATATATTTTAATATTTTAAAATATTTCATGAGTTTTCCTACATCATTTCTTCCATTTAATATCTTTAACTTCCTAATATTAGAACTTGTTAGAGAATAATTCATAATAGTTTATCAATATTAGTGAAACCAAGTTTGTTTGTCTCATTTTCCCCATTAGGTTCATAGATTATCTTACATCATAATCCAATCCTTTTTAGAAAACCATTTTTATCAAATCTTCCTTAACTCATATCCACATATTCTATGTGTAAAAAGGAATCAATTAAGATAGACTTCCATATTCTCATTTTCATTTTTTTTATACAAAATAATTCTTCTTTTATATCCATTACTCTACAATAGTCTCGATATTTATCCAAGAATCAATTTTAAATTTCATCCCATGTGTGAATATAATTTGATTTAAAGCCATAAACCATCTCATGGTTGAGTCATTGACTCCAAAAAGGAATAACTTTAGTTTGTGATTATCAATTTTATAATCATAAGTTTGACACAAAACTTTAAACTCAAATAAAAATTGGTCAACATATTATATGGATAATCCCTTAAAAGTAGGAAGTATGGATGGGGATATTTTCATCATCATAGAATTCTCATCTTTATCTAGGAAAATAGGATAGGTGAAATTTCTCCTTGGTGGATGAACTCTACCTCATGTAACCCTATTTGGTGGATTATTTTCTAGATTATCTCTTAGAGTTTCCCAATAAATGTTTTAGAGATTTCTCCTAGGGGGTTTTAAATCATAATAAGTGGATGGAAGGCTAAATAATTAGGGTTGAAAACTCTTGTTTATAATATTTTTTAGTCTTAATTAATTTTTTTAAAGGATACACTTACCTCTAAGGAATGGTCCTAATGTTTAGGTGAGGCTAACAATGGTTCCTCCTCAATAGTCTGAAGTTATTTTACTAGAAATTATTCTTCTACACTTTTTAATTATGAATTACTAATTATTGTGTTTTTTAAAGTATCTTATCTTTTAATCTCTTTGTATATTCATATATTTCTTTGATTTATAGGAATTTTTTCTTAATCAACTAGAATTTTAGGATTTTATACCTTCCTGACACCTACAAAATTCCTAGAAATGATGCCAAAAATGATGGGGTTATCAATCCTCTCATTTAATCAACTAAGATTAGTTGTTATCATATCAAACCAAGGTTGGTGTCCAATTATATACAATACTAATTTATGCATAATAATGACTAATAATTGTCTATCTAGGGGGAGTTTTAAATCATTTAATCCTAAAGATATAATTTACTTGCTTGAATTGAAGACCATTTTATTGCTTGTAAATGTGAACACTCTTGATAAATTTAAAATATTTAGAAGGGAAACCTGTTTTACTATAATATAAAATTCTCTAAATAAAATACACTTTCTATAATTGAAATGTTTTAAAAGGGAACACACAATTGATCTAAATTTTAGAAATTAGAATTGCTTTTAAAGGAATTAATTATGAAAGGAAATGATTATGAATCTAATAAATTAAAATTAAAATAAATTAAAACACACATTTAATAACACATAGATATGAAGGTTAAATTTTATCACACAACACTTTGATTAAGATTAAATATAAACTACTCAATAATATAAACATAAAAATACCATAAAATATCTTGTTTTCTTGGTTTAGTGGACCCTTTCTCTCTCTTGGAATATGATTTAAATAAACACTAGATTTTTGGGCATGTCATCTAATAAATTGTTCATTAACTCTCAAAATGTTTTTACAATCTTGAAATGATTGATGACTATTACAACTTATTATTCAGTCCATGTTATCTACTCATAAATTGGCAAGAAAATATTGTTTATATATCACAACTTGACAATATAGGATCAAAATATAGTAACCACTTAAAAATATTATGACTAACTATAATCTTGTTTATTTAAATAGATAAATTTACAACATCTTTCCATGTTTCCAATGTAAAACTGATGAAATAGTCATGCTATAAAAGTTTGCATGTGGTATTCCTAGTTGCTACTAGTTCTAACATATTTTTTAGTTAAAACTATATTCATTTTGGTATCTAATATTCTCCATAATATTCATACTTAAGTTTAAGATAAATATCTATAAATATTCAAAAAATAGGAATAGTATCTTTGGTAGTTTTATATGAACATTGGAAATGTACCAAAAAGAGTTTTGAATGCTTCTAATCAAGCATGCATGGTTTATACAATGATGAATAATCATCAAAACATATTTTAGTGATCTCTTTGAGGTCACATAAAATTTTATAAGAAACTCTAGAGCCAATTTGGGTGTCTCTAAAGCCGAACTGATGGACTCTAGAGCTAGCTCAGGGATCACTAGAGTTGGTCTGAACTAGTCCATGATGGATTAAATTGATCTTCTCTAATATTATTACTCTTAAAAAACATATTACTTTGTTATATTGAATATGTGTCCTACATAATAAAAAATGATGTTTTTTTTTTTTGTAAAAATTTAGAATAAAGTAGTAAAAATAGGAAACATTAACTCACATAGAATAACCAAGTAAAAAGTACTCATTTATCCTTTGGATCAATAAAAAGTTATATAATTAAAATATAAATCCACACAAAAATAAGGTTATTTTAGATAAAATGAGGTTATATCTTGGATATAATGATCCATTTTATGGACTCATCATAATAATTTAAACACTATTATCATGGATAATATATAAGTTTATAGCATATTTTTCAATGAATGATGGTTGTAATTATTTGCAAAATTCCTAGGGTTCAATGAAAAAATGTAGTTGAGTTTTCCTAGACATCATTTAATGACAAAACCATGGTTAAATGGATAAAGGTGTTTATAATTGAATAAATCATTTCTAGAGTTACAAGGTTACCAATTAATGAATAAATATGGTTTTAACTAGTCCCAAGATAATATAAACTTGTAATCAATTATATCAAGAGTTAAAAATCTTAGGTGTTACCCAAAATGGGTGGAAATAATGCCATTACCATCACCTTGGTATAAAATTGTTTTAATCATAATGAATTATGTCAATTATGATGGCAGGAATTCACTCTTATTCACCCTTCACTTAGATATATTATGTAACCTAAAACATAATCAACATATAAATATTCCTAGGATTTTACTAAACATGTTATGGAGAAAATAAATTAAATTTTAGAAAGGAAAATCCAAGGCATTGGATCACCACTACCTTATAAAATTTATTATGAAAATTTTATATCAAGACACTAGGTAAAAAATAACATGGGTAAATTTTTTCTCAATGGAACATAATCACTCAAAAATAAAAGATACATAATTAAGTATTTCAAGATGGAAAAATGGAATCCCTCACCTCAATAGTATCTACTAGAAATATAGTCATCACCTTAGCTTTATACAAGTTTCTCATGACTCTAGTATTATCTATTACATACATAAAACATGAAATATGAAGCCATTATAATCACATTGATGTAAGAAAAAACATGAGATAAAAACATGGTAGAACTAGTGGCCATAGAATAAAGTTCGAGTAGGGTTTCAAATTAGTAGGATATCTCCCAAAATTCCTCAATTTATAATTTATAATATGATAAAGAGAAACAAGAATTGGTAACCATGTATCATGAGATAGAGGCCATAAAAATAAGGGTTTGGAAAATTTAGTAAATGTAAAATTTTAGTTTAGATACCTTACTTAGGGTATTGTTAGAATCACAAGACCATGTTATGGAAGCACCATCCATAGCTTATAAAATTGTGGCTATGGTAACATATGCTAATTTATAGAAATAAAATACCCATATCCCTTGATAATAATTATATAGGAACATTTATACTAGTTTCTAAAAATTCACTAGCCATGGCCCCTAATAATTTGGTTTCAAGATATTTTTTGTTAATTTTGGCAACAACTAGTTTATCTTCAAAACTTTCTCTAGAACTTCTTATTGATGCAATTGATAGATTTTCTCATAAATAATTCATATTATATTTTAGAAGAGAGTAGTTAATTTTATAAAATGCCATTCAATAATTAATTAATAATATGTTAAAATAAAATAAGGTTCTATAGGATAAATTTATATAGAAGTGAGATAAGCTAAAAAATAAATATGTAGCCATTTTTACTCTTAAAATAGATAGATAAAAAATAATTTACTTTTCATGAAGTATGTTGAAATATAGGCCATAAACAAGGTTGTATTATATTTATCTAAAGGAAAAATTGTGTAAGATTTAGATTGGTAGATTGGCTTCTAGTTTATCCAATATAGTAAGGACCTCTTAGGATTTATGTGTTGATATTTTTTCAAGTCCTTATAAGATTAAGGATCAAATGAGTTAATTATATCAACAAGATTATGTTTCCCTTTATGAAGATAAGTGTAATACTAATCCCTTTCTAGGATACATCATTTTGAAATAATTTTCCTCTTATTTTTTTAATGAACTTTGAAGAGATAGATAAATATTGTCATAACAAGAAGAGGAAAAATATAAAAAACTTATGATTAGGGTATAATTTTTAAGGCCTATGGAATTTTTTGAGACCTTCAAGTGCTAGATTAAAATAATCTCATAATAATAAATATTATTAAAAAAAAAATGCAATATTTTCTCAATATATAACCCTTTCTAATGAGATAAGTAAGGATGCATTTAAAGGCTATCCGAGAAGATGCAGAGTTATTACCCCTATATTTTAGAGAAATGAACCATTTTTAAATGTAAAAATTTTAATCAATTTTTATGAAGGATAAAATTTATATTAATTCCCTAATAAGTCATAATATTGAATGGGTTTTTTTAAGGTTTCATCTCCCATTTATTTTGTATATTATCCTTGACTAGACATGATAGGTTGGAATAGTTTTACTAATATAAAATATGAGGTGATGCTAAATTTAAACACACAAGGGATATTATGGAGATATGAATGATGGTGTCACCACTCCCATTAGTATTCATAATATGTGTTATTTATATGGATAATTATTATTAAATACTCCTAAGATTTTAAAAGGACATGTAATATGATAAGTTGGGGATAACGAAGAGGCCAAGAATTGGCACTAATTTTATGTATTATTTTCCACAATCCCCCCTTTTTATAATTTATAAACTTATGCATGTTCTTATGATCCATATATTTTTATATGTAAATTTAATCATTATAAGTTGAATATTTTTCTATTATGGTTTAGAGTTGATGATTTTATGAGTGAAAATTTTGGTATTTGTGATTATTATAAATGAGTTACTAATGGTTAATGATGTATGCATGATTATTTTATCCATATAACTCTTTTTATGTCATTTTGAACCCATAACCACTACACTATAGAATACATATATTATAGGCTACATAGTTTTTATTTATTGTAATGGAATATGTAGCCACGACATTGTGTTTGACCCTATGCATTATTACAATTTATCTCTTGGCCTTTACTATGAAATGTGGGAAGTAGTTGTGGGAATTTTGTAGCATATTTGTATAGGAAGTAGTTACAATAGTTAATGGTATTATTATATATAGCACACATGGTTACCAGTTTACTATTTTATGTTTGATTATAGGTTGTTATTTTTTTCCTGATGACAACTATTGGAATACATATGGTTACAGTTTTACAACTAATTTAAGAATTTTTTAGATTCTAATTTGAAGTATGTATGTTTTATGTATTGTATGCAAAGATAAAATAAGTGATATAAATCCCAGTAATTCCATCAAAAACCATTATAAATAAGGATCTAGATGGTTTGAACACATGTAAAGAAATATTGAATAAGATAAATACAAGATAAATTACTAGAACATAAACAAAAACTATATGAATCTATGTACTTTTTACATGATATAATCTTGAGAAATATCTATGGCTACTTACATTATAATATCTACCTAATATAATGTTGTACGTGTATGTGTGTAATTTTTACAAAGATATGGAGTCCAAATAAACCTTATATAAATTGAACTTCTTGAGATTCCATGTGTGACTTTTCACCTTCTTATGGTTACATCCATAGTTTTCCAATAAGTGTTATATTATGGATTGAAATCTATTATGTTGAGCATATTCATTGATTTTTGGTTGTCATTGATGTCAAAGAGAGCATCTAGTTTTGATGTATTAATGATAAAGTGACCAAATTGATGGATTGGAGAGATATGGTACATTTCTAGGTCTGTAAGGACAAAGAAGAAGTTGTGAGGAATTCATATATGTCTTGGTGAACTTATGGTATGTCACTTGATCATTTGGAAAGAGAAACATGTATATTATAGATTAAGAGAAGTCATACCATCACTACCATCATGCAGATGTGATTGAATAAAAAAATTGTGCATTTATGTCAATTACTCAGAAGGTCAACTAAGGTCAAAGGTTTTCATGGAGATGTTTTTTATAGTGCCAAGATGGTACCATGAAAATTTGGACTCTTGAAGTTTTTTCTAGCTCAAGTTATAAACCTTCATAGTTTCTCTTATAAAATGTGATGGGATAGAGACCATCAAGTTTAACTACATTGAAATCCTAGGTCACTAGTCAGTACATCTAATGGTGAGAATTCATCATCCAGGTCTTGATCCAATGGTGCACATGAAGTCAAATTGTCAAACGTTCTTGGGATTAAATTCACTTTTGATAAGTGTCTCTATCTCATTGAGTTGATATAAGTTCAATGGTTTTGGGGGGTCTATATAGAAAGAGATCGATGGTGTAGATCGAGTCAAACAGTTAAATGTGTAGAAGACACACAGGGCTACCAAATGGAATAATCATGAGAGCTCTAATCTAACATCAACAACGATCATTAAAATATAAATTCCATGATAATCAGAGGAGATCAATGATGTGTATTCATTCAAAATTATTAGGGAGCATGAGATGAGGTCAAAGTGTTTGATGTTTAAAATTTACATAGTAACCATTGGAATTTAAATATTTAAAATTTTTTAAGGAAAACCAATGCTTAATTTTTTAGCTATAAATTTTGATCCAAGATTAATTTATTATTTTAGTAAAAATAAATTTTTTAAAGATCTTCAAGGTGCATCCAAAGAATCTAGTTTGAAGGTTTTTAAAAGTGAAGTTACAGAGCTTCAAAGTTGACTATTTGTTTGTTCATGGTGTTACTATGTATAGAATATTGTTTAAGCAATTTTTGCTTTAAAATAAGAGTGTTTTGATAATATTAATCACTTTAATATGTCTTAGGGGTCATATAGAGTGGACCAATGTATTTGAAAATTATCTTGTGTTCTTGTTGTGCTTGATGAAGTGCTAAATGGGTGGATAGGTCTCCATGAGACCTATAATAGCTACTAAGGTCTGATTGAAAAGGTGTAGTTGCTTAAGTGTGACCCATAGATGCTATGGATGACTTATGAGGATGTATTTGAGATATGTGTTAGCATGTTAAATTTATTAAGACTTAAGTAAAGTATTGTGGCTGACTTAGCTATTGATATTCATGAAGACTCTATAAATAATGAAGACCAAGGCAATGTTTTCTAGATTTGTATGTGAATGTGTTGAGATGGTAAAAGATAGATATGAATTAAATTCATCAGAGGGAGTGTGATTAGTGTATATAATGAAGTAAAAAGAAGATTGAGGAGGAGAGAAGCCTAGAGTGATCCAAAAAGGGTGTTCTGGATGCATTTCTTGTAAGAGCAAGTTTGAGGGTGTGTGATGACTTTTTTGAGAGAGATAAAATGGTGAAGAAGAGTGAAAGAAAGAGATGTCCAAGATTTGGTATAGAATACATTAGATCAAATGTGGAGATTATATCAAGGTATCCGAGTGAGTGATTGGTTACTTAAGGTTTAGTTCTTCCTTGTGGGATGGGTGTCTCACTAAATTAAGGGATGGGTGTTCTTTGATTAATTGGTGTCGATCTAAATTTAGATCTTGTTATTATATGATAGTAGTCCATTTTGTAGGTTCTAGTGAATTTCATTCCCCAAGAGGGTTTCCAACATAGATCTTGTGTTATGTGTGTGATCTTTCTTGTTCATTATTATAAATTATGTGCTTGCTTCATGAATGATAATGTTATTTGGTTAAGATTTTAAAAAGATTAAATTTGAAGTTTGAATTTTCTAACATCATTGATTCACCCCCATCTTAGTGATTGTACCTCTAACAATTAATATCAAAGTAAGACCTTCATTACAAGTTTTACCACTTGAATGTGATCTAAGGTACAATATGGAAATTCAAAAGATGTAGGGTCTCTCTACAAGGTAATAATTGATGTTCAATGGGTCAAATTATGTTTTTTGGAGTGAAAATATGAATACCTACATCATATCAACAAGGTTTAACATTTGGCAATCTATTGTGGATGGATATTTAGCCCTCTCAATCCCTCTAACTAGTGTAGCTGATAAGAACCTATGTGAGAGAAATTCTAAGGAAATGAATGCCATCACTTATGGTCTTTCAAAGACTAAGTTCACTAAGATAATCCATTGTGATTATACCAAAGAGATATGGGACAAATTGTAGATCATTTATGAAGGGGATTCAAAGGCTAAGTTGGCCAAGTTTTAGACTCATCGAATAAAATTTGAGAGTCTCAAGATGAAGGAAGAATATTCTATGGAATCCCTTTTATAGAGAGTTGATGATATTGTAAACATTATTATAGATCTTAGAGAGAATCTTGAATAAGCTACTATAGTACAAAAGGTATTAAGGTCTATCTCCATCAAGTTTGATTCTAAAGTGTATATTGTATAATAAATTCATGATCTTAATCAAATGAAGATGGATGAATTTTATGGCATCCTTAATGACTATGAGATGAGAGTTAATGATGACAAACTACCAAAGGAGGAAAAAATATTCAAGATATAAATGAAGCCAAATAAGAAAATAACTTAAGGTAAGTAAGTCAAGTATTATGACATATTTAATGATAAACTAATATATTTTTTAAAAGTAAATTGAAAATAGGCTCATGGAAGTATAAGGGTAAGCTACCCTTCAAATGTTTCAATTATGAAGAAGTGGGACACTTTTCCAACAAGTTCCCTCATATGCTTGAGAAGAATGATGATGAAGAGCATGGTAAAAGATAAGATAAAATAAAGAAGACATTCAAGTCTGATAAGAGGAAGAAAGGATTTAAAAAATTATGAAATCAAGAAGAAGTCCTTCAAGAACAAGAAGAGTCTCTACACCAATAAATATTATAGCTCATTAGATGAGAGTGAAGATAGTGATTCTGAGTTTGATAATGAAGATGATGGTCCTATTAAATATGAATTTCTCTACATGGTTAATAAAGGAATTTTCTCATATCAAAAAGAGTCTACTTGGAGGGATACAGATAATGAAGAAGACAAGGAGGACTATGAGACTGAATTGAGGAATGATCATGAAGAACTGAAGATTGAGAAAAAGATTAACAAGAATATGAAGTCTCAAATCAAGTAATATGAATATCAATTTAGTGTGTTTGAGGCAAGAATTAATGAAGACACCAAGGAGCATGAAGACATAGTCAAGCATCTCATTTGTCAATTAGAAATCTAGTCTAAATCCTAAAAGCTAAAGAAGATGAGTGTTGATGGTGTGTGATTGAAAATTAGTTATTGAAAGTTGAGTTATAAAAGACATCTAGTAAGATGAATTCATTTATTATGTTTGAAAATATCTCAATGGATCTAGACAACATTCTAAATAGTTAGAAACATGCTAGTGATAGAACTGAACTTGGTCATAAAGAAGCAAAAGAGATTGCAACTCAAGACAAGGTGAAGACTAATGTGAACCAAGAGAATCAAACTTTGAGGGTCAATAATCAGTCATGGAATGAAGATTCTATCATAATGAAGACAAATCAGATTATATAATCAAATTTAATGAGGTATGCCAAACTCAATGGTTATTGTTACACTTGAAATCAATTTGGTCATAGGGTTAGAGAGTGTAGAAGACTTACTAAGAATGAGTAGAATTATTAGTCAATTAGTATAATAAAGGTTGAATGATTCAACTATCATGATGTGGGACACTTTATAAAACATTTTCCAAATAAAGTAAGGCAAGTTGAGTTTCCTTCAAAAAGAGTGGTTTGATACAACTGTGAGAAGATTGGTCACATTTCTAGGTTTTACAATAAAAGGTTATCAAGTCAAAACAAGTTTAATCAAAATATTAGAGTATAAGGAAGAAGGATAGTTAACTCATGGAAACCAAAATTGGAAAGTGTGAGTCACGATGATTTTGCAAATTCAAGTGTTCTATTTTTTGTGGTAGAGAATGTTGTAAAGGTTGAAAAATGCTAATATCTCTCATTGACTACTCATATTGTGAATGAAGAGAATAATCTCAATGAGAAGACCAAAATTCTAGTCAAGGCTAGTCTTGAGGTGTGCATATATCCAAGTTATCATCATTCTATTGTTGAACAAGTTTCATGTGAAGAACTTTAATTTTCAATGTCTAGTAATGAGGTATGTCATGAATATTTATTGTCTCCATGTATTTTCAATTCAAACTTAGAATATAAGGAGAATGTTGTATTAGATGATCAAGTTATTTATCTCAAACCTAAGAAGAAAAAGAAGGAAAATTAGTTCTATAGCTACAAGATGTCCAAGAAAGAAAAGGAATATGAGGAGCTATGGGCAACTCCTATTTTCACATTGTTCTAAGACATTGTGGTTTAGGGTGTCTCTACCTATGCTTCTTAAGAGACATATTTATTATGGAAAATCAAGTATGTGTGCTCAAGGTGTATTTAGGAATTTTGGTCTTAAAGGTCTGTAGGTAGAGTATGGAGGTTTCTAGGTGTCAAAATAGAATTAGTTAAGAAGACCTGTTGAAGATGATCTTTTTTAAGATAGAGAAAGGAGTTAGTGGGATATAACTCAGATAGTTTGAAAGAATTAAAGAGATGTGCATAATTTAATGGGGATCATATGTGAAGATGATTCAATCATGATAGAAGTGTAAAGATGTCTACTACAGTTGTGAATTCAATAATATTGACATGATGACTTGATCAAACCAATTCATGTATTTTGATAAGGTATTGATTCTTCATGTATGAGCAAAGAGAGATTGTGAGTTTTTTAGGTAGATAGGTCCAAGGATTAGAAACTCCCAATTTTAAATTGGTGTATATTAAAGACAATATGACATAAGATGGATCATGATGTTAAGGGGATATTTCTAAGCTCTGTGAGGAGTTTATTAGGTCCAAGGATTAGAGAAGTCTAAGTTCAGATTTATGCATGACAAAGGGGGGGAAATTGGTTCATATGTTTGAAAGTATGTAAGTACCTGAGCATATTAATAAGTATTTTAAAGCATACATATTGTTGATGAATTATTGTTGGAATGTTGAGGAAGAGACCCTTTTCCATTAATTTCAAAGGGGGAGACATATTATAATGAAGAATTTCAAATGAGTATGAAGTTATTTTGAGGCTATTTTTCCGTCAATAATAAATAAGGACATTTTTGAGCATAGTCATTAATGTTTGGTTGTAATTAATGTCAAAGAAACCATGTGGTACTAATGTATTAATGACATAGTGATTATATTGATGTATTACAAAGATATGGCACATTTATAGGTCTATAAGGACAAAAAAGAAATTATGAGGCATTCATAAATGTCTTGGTGAAATTTTGGTATGTCATTTGATCATTTGGAAAGAGAAACACACATATTATAGCTTAAGAAAATATAGACCATCATTACATGCCATGCAGATATGATTAAACCAATAATTTTATGCATTTATTCTAGGTACTCAAAAAAGTCAACTAAGGTCAAAGGTTTTCAAGGAGATTTTCTCTATAGTGCCAATAAGGTACCATGAAAATTTTAACTCTTGAAGTTTTTTATATCTCAAGTTATAAAACTTCAAATTTTATCTTGCATATTGTGATGGGATAGAGACCATCAAGTTTAATTATGTTGAAATCTGAGGTTACTAGTTAGTAGATTTAACGGTGAGTATTCATCATCTATATCTTGACCCAATGGTATGTGTGAAGTCAAATTGTCAAAGGTTCTTTAAATTAAATGTTTTGGTGTTAAGTGTCTCTATCTCATTGAGTTGATAGAATATAAATGGTTCATGTGGGTTCATACAAAAAGAGATTGATGGTTCAGGTCAAGTCAAAGAGTCAAATATGTAGAAGGCACATAAAACTGCCAAGTGGCATAATCGTAGGAGTTCTAATCTAAGATAAATGATGATAATTACAAGATAAAGTATAGGATACTCAGAGGATATTGATCATGTGTATGCATTTAAAATTTATATGGAGCACATGATGAGGTCAAAGGCTTTGATGTTTAATAGTTGCATAGTGATCATTGGAATTTAAATATTAAAAAAATTGAGGGAAAACTAGCACTTAGTTTTTGATCTATAACTTTTGATCTAGGACAAATTTCTTGTTGCAGTAAAAATTAAAGTTGTAATGGAATTCAAGGTACATCTATAGAATCTAGTTAGAAGGTATGAATTTTTATAAAATTGAAGTCATGAAGATTCAAAGTTGACTATTTATTTATTCATGGTGCTACTATGCATAAAATATTATTCAAGCAATTTTACTTTAGTAGAAGAGTGTTTTTATAGGACTAATCACTTTAAGATGTCTTAGAGCTCATATAAAATTTACCCATGTATTTTAAAATTATTTTGTGTTCTTATTATGCTCAATGATGTGCTAAATGGGTGCATAAGTCTCTATGAGACCTATAAGAGCTATTAAGGCCTAATTGAAAGGCATAGTTTCTTAAGTGTGACCCATAGATTCTATGGCTAACTAATGAGGATGTATTTGAGATATGTTTTAGTATGTTAGATGTATTAAGGATTAAGGAAATTATTATGGCTGGCCTAGATGTTGATATTCATCAATACTCTATAAATAGTGAGGGCCAAGGTAATGGTTTCTAGACTTGTATGTGAATGTGTTGAGAGAGTATACGATAGATATGAAGGAAAGAGATCAAAGAGAGTGTGGTCAATGGATGGACTAAAGTATAGAGTATATTGAAGATGATAGAAGAATCCTAGAGTGATCCTAAAGGGGTGTTTTAGATGCATTTCTTATATGAGAAAGTTTGAGGGTGTGTGATGAGTTGTTTGAGAGAGATATAAGGGTGAAGAAGAGTGCAGGAAAGAGAAGTCCATCATCAAGTTTAGAAGACATTAGATCAAATGTATATATTAGATCAAGGTAGATAAGTGGGTACTTTGTTGTCTAGGGTTTGGTTCCTCCTTATGGGATGGGTGTATCTATAAACTAAGGGATAGGTGTTCCTTGATCAGTTAGTGCTGATCTAAATTTGGATCTTGTTATTATAGGATTGTAGTCCATTTTATAGGTTTCAATGGGTTTTATTCCCCAAGAGGTTTTTCCATGTAGATCTTATGTTATGTGTGTGATCTTGATTACATTTATTGTTCATTACTATAAATTATGTGCATGCTTCATGAATGATAATGTTATTTGGTTAAGAGTTTGAAAGGATTGGAATTGAAGTTTGGATTATCTAACATCACTAATTCACCCCCCCCCCCTCAATGATTGTACCTATAACATATGAGTGTCAACTATCGTGGTTGTTTTACATTATTATTTATTAACACTTACCATAAATAAAATATTAATTATTTTAAAATTTAGATTATAATGTATAATAAATAATTAAAAAATTAAATTATTTGGCACTCTAACTTGCTAAATATGAAAAATTACTATAAAGTGATAAGATACTTAGTAGTTAACTACTATGTATAGGATTGAGATTATATGTAGGAAACATGAGTGGAGTGAAATTGAAATATAGGATATTTGGTTCATGGTCTAGATTAATGTGTGTACTCAAACCATATTGTCATCCCTAGGTTGACATTATATGTTCCAAATATAATATTTCTATATGCATGAATCTCACTCTTGTGTTCAATTATAGACTAGTGTGACTACTTTTATTATGACCATATATGTGATATCAAGATTTGATCAATTGTGCTACTCAAAAAATTATGTATCCTTCACTTGAAACCCTATGTCTACTTACAAAAATAAACTTAGGCATACAAAAGAGGAATACAGGTGGGTTTAGTTAACCCCAACCACCTAGTATTGAATTATTGAGTGCTACCTACATATCCAATACTCAAAATATGGAAGTTAAACCACATAATTTATCCTCATTAGGTGTATTCATGTAATTAGTGCTCCTTGAATGTATGTTATATATGATCTATATTTTAAAAAGTGGAAAATGACAAATTTAGCTTGGATTTAAGGCACTTCAAACTTGTCTAAGACCTACTCCTTGTTACTAATTTTAAAATTGGTAAGAATAGGTAGTTCCTTTGAATGTAAAAGTGTTTGAGTATACTTGATAGATGATTTATATTTTAGTAATAGGCCTATACCTATTTTTTTAAATTAAGACTCTTTAGGTAATTTCTCATGCCACTGATACACTAAATGGATGGGTCAACCCATATGAATGATTTCAACTTTAAATGTGATGAATTATTAGAATGGTATAGACCCATCAAACTCAAGTGGTATCATCAAATGGTATGTTATGAATATGATGTTAGTTTCTAGGGTATATGAACATTGATCTCATGATATAAAGATGTATGAGTAGGATAAATAACTACTTTACAATATATTGTAGGATTATTTTATTGATAACAAATTTGTAGGGTTATACTCATAAAAGGAATGTAGATGTGAGATATTGGAAATTTATATTAATCTATGTATCCATAAGTCATGTAGGCTGAAGATAGGTAAAAATTAATCTTTTTATGTGTATAATACCATATTTTAGTATCTACAATGGCATATTGCGGTGAAATATCTCCATGTGTCTATTTGATTATTGGACATAGATTAATATTTGTATGAAATTTGATGGATGATGTGTAAAGGTTTTGATTCTATGTATTTTTTATTTTTTTTATGTCACAATTTTTTTATCGGTATGTATAATGATGTGTTGTGTTGATTTTTGACAAAATAAGTTGAGATTAATTATCGTAAATTTAATACAGGTTGTTGTCATATGAAATGGGGCACTTTCCATTAACCCTATACTAATTAATCCTTATAAACTTATTTGATCCATTCTTATTAGGTGGTGTGTTAATGTTTATCTTTGTATATTTACAACATGGATCTAGGTAATTCACAAAATTTGCATATTGCTTGGAGATTCTCAATAGTGTTTAAATCAAAGAGTTGTGAAATGCTTTTTTTGAGCTATATGGAATATATCCTTGAATTATGTGGGAGGTATATGATGAAAGGTGTTTCAAATAGGTGTTAAAAATGATAGGATTTTGTGTCATGTCCCCTAAAACTATGTGGGAGGTGCATGATACAAGGGGATGCATAAAGTTTCACTAGTCACCAAGGAACTCAATGTGATGGCATGCATTTTTTTGGTTTTGCATGGATCATTTACACATTATTGATAATAATCATAAAAATTACAATATAATACCTCTTACTACTAATTGATAAGGTGATACTTATAGGACTACTTATGTATACACCATGGTGTCTATGTATGTATATGTTCTCAAGTATTATATCACATCCATTAATTGGAACTACGTATATATTTTATCTAAAAGGATAGATATCATATGTGAATTAGCATTGAAAATTGATATTCCTAACTATGGTATGACATTAATTGATCTATCAAAATTTGTACAGGTGTGGATGATACATGGTTTGGATGTATAGTCCCTTGATGATTGTGTTGGAAATATTGTCATTGATGTCAAAGGTCTAACATTATTGGTGATAAAGGCCCCATTGTATTTAATGATGTTTTTAATATTCATATCTTGGCTAATGTGGGTTAATATTTATTTAATATTAACGAATATATTTTTAGTTCCATATAAGTCAAAAGAGGGCCCATGGAGAAGTCAAAGAGTCATGGGGTAAAGACAAAAGAGGAATACAATGCATTTTCCCATGAAGAGTGGTCTTGAGTAATTTTAAGAGTCACCAAGTGAAGATAAAAGAGAAAGGGTGAAATTTCTCATGAAGAGACACTTTGAGGAATATGAAAAGTCACCAAGATAAAGACAAAAGAGGAAAGGATGCATTTGCTTATGAAGAGTCACCATGTGACTTTTCAAGTACAAGGATAAAAAGGGTCATGCAAGTTTGGCACCATTTTCCATGAGTATTGAAGGGTTAAAAAGGTTGAATGCCAAAGGTCATTTTGAAAGATATAAATAAAGGCTTGAGAAGCCATTTGTAATATGTAATAAGAGTGCATGATTTGTAATTGTCATATCTAGCTTAGTAAAGCAAAGGAGAGAAAAGAAAGAGATATTGTAATGTGTTATTATTTATTGAGAAATCAACATTGAGAGATAATTGTGTGCTATACACAAAAGGGTTGGTGCTTATGTGGGTTGGTGCTCATGAATAGTTGATGTGTTGGTGCTCTTACAAGTTAGTGCTTACAAATATTGTAGTTTGAGTTGGTGCTCATTCATATACTTGAGATTATTCTCCATGGTTTTTCTCACATTGGGTTTCCAAATTAGATTTGGTGTCTCTCTCTATCTTGTGTGGTGTTTATTATTTCATTTTTATTGCATATATTGAATGTATGCTTAAGTAGAATTTGATTAAGTCAAAGTTTATAATATTTATGATATACTAATTCACCCCCCTCAGTATATCACATGCTTAACAATTGGTATCAGAGTAGGTTCCATTGGAAAAAGTTTTACAACTTGAAGGTAGATTAGGAAATCATGATGGTTTGATCATATGGATATTTTTATATAGCTAAGGCACCTTTTTTTGATGGGTCAAATTATGCCTTTTGGAGTATAAAGATGAGGACTTACTTGATGTCCCTTGGATTCAACATTTGGCAAGCAGTGTTGGAGGAATACAAAGAGCCAAAAACACTTGTAACTACTCAGATACAAAAGAAGGAAAGTAAAAATAATTCTAAAGCTTTAAATGCTATTTTATATGGTTTGTGTGAATTAAAATTTGTTAAAGTTATGCAATGTAAATCTACTCATAAAATAATTCTAAAGCTTTAAATGCTATTTTATATGGTTTGTGTGAATTAAAATTTGTTAAAGTTATGCAATGTAAATCTACTCATGAGACTTGGGTAAAACTTGAGAATATTTACAAAGGTGATGAAAAGGTTCAGTGGGCTAAGCTTCAAAATTTTAGAAGATAGTTTGAGAGTTTGCAGATGGAAGAGGAAGAAAATATAACAAGTTATCTTTTGCGAGTTAATCAAATAGTAAATTAGATTCAAGGTCTTGGAGAAAAGTTAGAAAATTCAATGTTGGTACAAAAGGTTTTGATATCTCCACTAATGAGATATGATGTAAATGTTTTGGCAATCAAGGAGATGAAGGATATTTACAAGATAAAGATGGATGATCAATATGGTCTTCTTATTGCATATGAGATAAGGATAGAACAAAAGAAACCGTCAAAAAGGGAAGTTACTTTCAAGAAATCAAAAAAAGACAAGGCTAAGATTCAAGAATTAAGTGATAGCTCTAGTGATGATGAAGATGATAATGGAGATATTTTCATTAACAAACCAAAAAGGGGTATAGGTAAATATCAAGGAAAATTACCATTTAAATGTTTTAAATGTGGTAAGATTGGTCATTTTGTAGATAGATGTCTAAATAATAATAATGATGACAATGAAGAAGGAAAGTCTACATACAATAAAAAACTTCAAAGGAAAATACAAGAAGAGATTCAAGAAGAAAATTTTATATTCTAAATATCTTAGCTCAATAAAAGATAGTAGAGTTAGTGACTCAGATGAAGAAGAGAATCTATTCATGACCATACATGAAGATGCCTTTGAAAGCAAAAGTATAGATGATCAAGAAGAAGAACATGATGAAAGTGAGGAGGAAGCCAAGGTAAATCTAGAAGGAGAACTCATTTATGCCATAGAATAATTAGAAGCTATTGAGAAGAATTGAAGATTTAAGCACCAGATCGAGAAAAATGAAAAGGAGTCAAAGGAAATAATTGATGATTTACAAGCACACTTTGAAGAAGCTAAAAGGAATGAAAAATATCTAATAATACAATTGCAAAAAGTAAGACAAGAATGTGAAAGGTATGTTATTAAAATTGCCTCTTTAAAAAAAGATATTGAGAAAGCAATCAATGATAAAGTAGTTAGTGATTCAAAATTTGAGGATAGCACTAATGTGTTGAATAAGATATTAGAAATCCAAAAGGTAATATCAGATAAGATAGATATCAAATTTGAAAATAAAAAGAGATATGTTGATGCTCTTACAAAAGAGGAAACAAAAAGGGAAGAAGTGAAGAATATAGAGGACATCTCAAACAAAGAAGGCTAGAAGGAACAAAGATACAAAATACAATCAGGACAGAGATACACAAACATGTTCTATTTTCATGATTATTATTTTTATTGTAATGGATATGGTCACAAGAAAATAGAATTTCAGAAAAGAGCTAACAATTTTAGAAATAAGGAGAAAGAAACTCATGCAGTGTCTAGTAGAAGCTACAACTCTTTTGCTCCTCTATCAATCTTTGATGAAGAGGCCATAATATGTTACAAGTGAAATAATTATATATATATATATATATATATATATATATATATATATATATATATATATATATATATATAGCTTAGCATTGAAGAAGCATGTTTGCGTCAATCAAGAAGGACCAAAGTTTTAAGGTTCCATTCATGAAGAAGAAGGTTCAGACATGTTTATGATAGAAGAAACAACCTGAAGATTCTATGTTAGTTCAGAGATATTTTCATGCAAGAAATGAAGAAAAACCATGGTTCATTGATAGTGGATGTTCGAGACACATGATAGGAGACAAGAACAAGTTCATAAATCTAAATAATATTAATGGTGGCATAGTGAAATTTGGAGATAAACTGACTGCTAGGATAGCCAAAAAAGGTACTTTCAATTTGGATAATGGTAGAACCAAGACTAAGAATGCATTGTATGTAAAAGGTATTAAGCATAATCTATTGAGTGTAAGTCAAATATGTGAGTAGGGATACACATTAAAGTTTTATGTATAAGGTTGTGAGATCAGAATAAAATATTCAAATGATTTGATTACAAATGCTTAGAGGATAGGCAACAAATTATATGTATTATCAGATATCTTCACAAAGGCATGATCAAAGGACACATTCAAGGATTTATGAGAGGTATTGGGAGTAATTTATTTAACTTACTACCATTAAGGTTTAGCATCAGTTGAGGAGGTGCTAAGTATGAGCTCTAGGTAGGCCCTTTTCCATTGATGTCAAAGGAGGAGAATAATAGGTATAGGTATAGGTACAAAAACATGTACAAGGAATAGGTATAGGTTGATACAGTAAGGGGGAGTTATTGTATGTTTTTCAGATGATAGTATGTGCAAGTTTCAAGATGTGGTAGTCTCAGTTTGGTGTCACCATCAATGACAAAGGGAGATATTGGTTGAAATATTGTCATTAATGTCAAAGGTATAGCATTATGGTGATAAAGGCCCCATTATATATAATGATGTTTTTAATATTCATATTTTAGCGAATGTGTGTTAATATTTATTTAATATTAATGAATATATTTTTGGTTGCATATAAGTCAAAAGAGGTCCCATGGAGAAGTCAAAGAGTCATGGGGTAAAGACAAAAGAGGAATGGGACACATTTTCCCATGAAGAGTCATCTTGAGGAATTCAAAGAGTCACCAAGTGAATACAAAAGATAAAGGGTGAAATTTATCATAAAGGGACACTTTGAGGAATACGAAAAGTCACCAAGATAAGGACAAAAGAGGAAAGGATGCATTTTATTATGAAGAGTCACCATGTTAATTTTTGAATGCAAGGATATGAAGGGTCATGCAAGTTTGGTGCCATTTTTCATGAGGATTGAAGGGTCACAAAGGGTGAATGCCAAAGGTCATTTTGAAATATATAAATAAAGGCTTGAGAAGCCATTTTTAATATTCAATAAGAATGCATGATTTTTAATTGTCATATCTAGCTTAGAAGAGCAAAGGAGAGAAAAGAAAGAGATATTGTAATATTCTAACATTTGTTGAGAAATCACCATTGAGAGATAGTTGTGTGGAATACACAAAAGGGGGTTGGTGCTCCTATGGGTTGGTGCTCACGAATAGTTGCTGTTTTGGTGCTCAACAAAGGGGTTGGTGCTCCTGCATGTTGGTGCTTGAGAATATTGTAGTTTGATTTGGTGCTCAATCATATACTTGAGATTATTCTCTATGGTTTTTATCACATTGGGTTTCCACATTAAATCTGGTATCTCTCTCTATCTTGTGTGGTGTTTATTGTTTCATTTTTATTATATATCTTGAATGTATAGTTAAGTGGAATTTGATTAAGTGAAATTTTATAAGATTTATGATATACTGATTCACACCCCTCTCAGTATATCCCATGCTTAACATGTTGTTTTATATATGATACTCTTCTTCTTACCACCATTAATAAGAAGGAATAATCTATACCATTATGCTCACATATGAAAATGACATATTAACCACGCTTCAACATATTTCATTATTGTTATGGTTATTTCACTAATACAAATAGTTTTATGTCAATTTCCATTACTTAAGGGAAGTCCTAACCATCTAATTTTATGCACATAAGAAAAATTTTATGTGCATGGCACTCTAAATTAAATTTACTATTGTTTTTTTGGTTTTCTCATCATTTACCTATCTTATATAGTTTGAACTTGTCTAAAGTATTTTTATTCATTGTTGATTTATATGTTTCATCATTTCCTTTCATATTAGAATCATCCTCAATATTTTATATAAATAAATAGGAATATCCCATCATTTTGACCTTAAATATATTCAATTTATACTAAGTGAATGGTTATGCATGATTTTGGTACTTGAGAACTCTATGTTTCTCTAACTTAAAGGATCCCATTATTACATACAAGTTTTGAAAGGAATTTGTGTATGCTTGGACTAACTATTCATTCCCTTTCACACTTTTTCCAATGAATGTAATTTCATTAATATGAATCTTCAATATGGTATTCATCCTTCAAATATTTCCATAATTTATTTCATGTTGACTCACACTTATATTTTGTCTCGTATTTCTCCCATAGAATGTGTGCATGCCACCAGTTATTTATAGGTTAATAAAATATGATAAATTTAATTTGATCTTATCTTCATCATAAAATTAATTACTATAATAATATGACCCTAACTAGTTTAGCTAGTTATCTATTACATCTACTTTTTTCTTCAAACATATGAAATTATAAATTTACTTGAAACCTAAGGGGTTTGACCATAAAAATCTTTACCTAATTTTTGAGCTGTTGGAACCTCCATTTTAAATATTTTAGTGAATTTTTCAAACACAAATTTATTTTTTCCTATAAATACTTTTGAAATCTCATTATTTATCATATTTTGGATATCATCTTATGTTGCATTACATCTCTTCATTTTAACTTTAATAGAATGACACAATAGGTAGTTTGAGATATCTCATGGTTTGAAATAAAGATGTGAATACTTCAATCTCATTTGATGGGACATGAAAAATAATCAATTTCTATGATAGTAATGATTTGTATCCTAGTCAGTTTAGGGGAAAAAATCTAAATGTGGGTTTATATGGGTTATATGCATATGTGGAAGAACTACTGAATAATATGGATACTAGAGTAAGTAATACAATTTAAAAAAAGAAAAAAAAAAACTATATTAATATGTGTGTTATGTATATGGAACACCCTTAACAAATATGCATATATACTTAATTTATAGTATATACCTAATATAATGTAACAGATTTATATGTATGTATATTTATATATATTACAATGTTTTTAAGAATAGATAGTCATTATTTAATTCAAACCATTTGAGCTTCCATGTGTGAGTCTTCACCTTTTGAAAAATACATCTCCTAACCTTAAAATGTTTATTATGCTAAAAAAAGTCATGGACTAAGATTTAAGATTGCCAACTATCATGGAAACATGTGGCACAATATATCCATGTTATCTTATAAGTTTTGTGAAAATATGGATTCTCATAGTTGTTGTATGTAGTTCATAATTTTTGAGTGTGTTATAAATAATTTTCCAATGTCATACAAGTAGGGTACATGTTGTATAGAATGATGTATTGCATGGATACTTAATGAAATAGGTTGAGATGTATTTTCCATATGAAATGGGGTATTTTGCCTTAACCCTAAATCATTTAATCTTAGAAACATAAGAATTATACACATCAATTAGTGTGCACATTTTTATACTTTTAACAATGTTTCATGGATCCAGGCATTACATGAATTTTTTTATTGTTTATAATTTATCAATGGTGCTTTAAGTGTAGAGTTACACAATGTTTTCTTATAAGTTTTTTCACATGTATCATATTTTTTCATAGGATTTTCATTATTTGAGGTGTTTTGTATATTTTATAAAAGTGTTGAGGTTGTGGACATGTTCCATTGCACTACACAGGAGGTTCATGATGCAAAGGGTTGCATGGAGTTTCAAAAGTAACTAAGGTAATCAAGCCTATACCATGATTATGTGAAACTACATGCAGATCAAATATATATATATATATATATATATATATATATATATATATATATAATAACATATTGTTACTTTTTTGTAAATATATTTATTCAAATCTATTTAAGAATGAGATGTAAACATTCAGAACATAGATATAACATAATACAAAATAGATTGCATGAGAGAATAATATCAACATAATCATACTATATTTATCTTTGAAACATTTCATTTAATAATATGAATCAAATGTATTTTTTTCTATTTAATATCAATAATTAAATTTTGTGTATTTATTATCAACCTAAAATCTTGGATTCATGATCTACCATTAGTTCTCATGGTTACCATACACCTTTGTGAGACTAGGTTGTTCAATAGGTTTACTGTCTTAATGATTTTATAAGATACTTAAAGTTAATGTTTTCTCCCACATCATATTTCAACTTGTATTAGGTTTTTTAATAATATTTTAACATATATGAATGTCCTTGGTTAGTTTTTATGAATCCTCAACATTCAAAAGTGTCATGGTGGAGGTGAGTTGATAAGGCATCCTACTAAAGAATTATGAACACCTCTACATCTGCTCAATCATATAAGGTATGTTCATTTTAAATATTTTGAGAAAATAATGAGAATGTATTGGGTACCAATTTAAGTTCTTAATAGGTCCTAAATGTCTCCTCATATGTGTTGGCATGTTATCCATTTGTTATGTCTCCTTAAGGTTATGTGTGTGTCCTAAAGGCAAGATTTTTTTTATCATAATTAGACCTTATTTGACCCTAAGGGGACACTAAACCACAATTAAAACCTTTAATAGGTTCCATGGACTTCAATAAGGCCATCACTAAGGTGATTTGTGCAATATTGAATCCCATTTCCACAAAGTTCAATGCTTAATTGCATCTCATGGGCCCCACATGTGCCAAGTTATGCCCTTTTAGCTTCCCTAATTAATAAAATAGTCTTTAATACATCACATGAATCCTAATTTTTATCCATACTAATTGGTAATGATGGATTTTAGTTTAAAACATGAGAAAATTCATGAAATTTATAGATTCCATAGGTTTTATGAATGGTACAAATTCATACAGTATGGATTGACTCGAGTGGAGTCAGGGATTTGCAAGGGGAAGTAAATAATGGAATGTGTGGGATAAACAAGAGTGTTTTAGTGATTTAGGAGATGAAAACTAATCAACCTTCCCATCAAACTCATTGGTAGGATTAGAGAGTACTTTAGGTTTGTGCTCAGACCATATAGAAGAGAGAGAATAAAGACCCAAGCTCTTGGTCAAACAAAGTAGACTTGGTTACCTATCATCCATGGTCATTAGTTTTAGGATGGAACCTTGATCTATATGAACATTCCTTAATAACTTAAGGAGATTTTCCATCATTCACATCTGCACAAGATAAAAAGAGAAAAATGGTTTTGATGGATCCCTAATTTGTTTGGATATACCAATGGTTATTCTTAACTCCTCAAGCCTTGTAGGAACTTCTAATTACTTTTTCAATGTTTGTCTTACATGTGTGATATTATATAACTAAGAATCACCCAAAATGGCATGGTTTATAGTCTTCAAGAAAATTTGTATGGTAAAGTGAAGTGTTGAGTGCTCCCACCTAAAGGTTGATAGTATTGAAAAACTAATAAGATGTTCCAAACTTGCCTATGTCTATTTGATCCAAGTTGATGTTCACATCATTCTCTTATTCTCTCAAGGTGTCTTCGAAGGAAGGCATACATATATATTTGGTTTCATTGTGTGGAAAGACTATGTGTAGTTCAATGGTGTCCTCAAAGCTTTCAAACATAGTCAAGAACATGAAATGGAATGTTCAAATCATAATAAGTCACCATTATATCCTTATGTGTAGGTTATTAACCCCCATGATATCCCCATAAACCATGCAAACATATTATTTTTAAGGTGTATTCACATTATTAAGTGTGTAATAACATAAGTATTATTCATTAAAAAATAATACATTAATAAGTATTTTATTATTATGCAATATATTATTGTTATGATTAATAAAAAATAATATACGGGGTTAGTTTTATTAATGTTTGGTAACTGCATAAATATATTGAAATAACAATATATTTTGTATATAGTGGGTTGGTTATTAGATTGAGTTATTATAGGGAGATATGAAGATTGTGATGGAGATATGATCTCCCCAATTATAGGAAAGACTTTTCCTATATAGATGTATTGCCCATATGAAATATAATATAGTGTGAGAATTTTATTATGTTTGAATTATATATTTTAGTATTTGGATCTTTCTCTATTCTTCAACTATGATCTTTACCAATATCTAGTATTAGATCAGGGAGGAAATTTTTTGTGAAGTATGGTCTATTAATCTGTGAAGGGATAAATTTGCAATTATTTGCTTGCCCCGAGATATGAGATATTATGAGAGCCATGTATCAGAATAGCTATTAGTATTATTACTCTTTTTCCATTTTACATGGATTAATAATGCACAAAGATAGATCTAATAGTCTGCCAAAAAATTCTATGAGAAAGTGTACATATCAGTTTTTCACTAAGCTTTGGAGCCTTTGAAATTACCTCATGTAGATATAGACTAATATTATTGATTGAAGGAGTTTTGTCTTAGGATAGTTTGTATATGATTGTACTAGCATTAATAGTACATGATTTGTGTCATCATTCACTTGTATGCATTCATTTATTGACACTCAAAACCTAGGACATCCATCTACCACACTTATATTACATATAAATATACTCATGTTTATGCAATTAATTTACTTGGTTAATATCTATTATTGGTTTGAATAGATACCTATGTACCTGAGTGCATTTATTCATCACCCAACCATTTTGTATTAGAATTTTACTTGTTACTAGTTATCTCTTGTAAGTTTGTCTATTAGCCAATTCTTTCCAAAGGACTATGATCTCATCTATAGCACATACACCATTTATCTCTATTTCTTAGTTATTTTCAATAGCCTGCTCCATTTCCATTAATAATTTTCTACTAGTCTATTCCTTTGATTCGTTCTTGACTGCAGCTCTAAGCTGTCCAATTCATCCTATAGTGGCATCTTATTTGATTGAGTATATCTAGAAGTTTTAAGTTTTTTTATTGGATATAAATAGTTTGTGTTTATTCTCTTGAACCTAAAATTAGGTTCCATAATTGCATTTAGTTATGACATGTCTTAGTCTATAGTCTCATAATTAGAGTATTAATTGAGTCTCTTGATTAGATTAGAATTAGTCATGAAAATTAGTGTTTATAATTCATTATTATCAATATGAGTATATAGTTTTAGTTTGTAAAGTTTGGGGAGTTATTTTAAATGTTTTTATATTTGGTAAAATTGTATAAATAATTCTTTGACTCATTTTTTTTAGTTATTAGAAAGTAAATAAATAGTACTTTCTAATTTATAAGTATAAGTATTTCAAATTGTCAAAAAATATTAGAAGTATCATTTTTTTGGGTATATTATCAAAATAAAAAAATGAGTCAAGAATCGAAAGTCATCAAGTCACTTTTTACAAGAGTCATTTTTATGTCAAAGTTATCAAATTTAATCCCATCTTATGTAAAGTATGCATTTTTAGGCAAACCAGACATCCTAAGTTAAAAGCATAAATTATGTATGTGGGGTAATCTCATTAGCAAAAATGACATGAATTTCAATTCTTCATGAGCTGAGTAAGCAACTTCACTCACTAGAGTTTAGAGAAAATGAAGAATAGAGGTTTCAAAGCCTCTCATCAATCACCAAAAACATGGTCCAAATGATTTGGTGACATATTATGTGTGTGTTTGAATAACTAAAGGAGAGAATTCCTATTCACATATGTGGTGTGTTTCATTTTTTAGTGTGATGTGTTTTTCACCAAATCAACTAATGCCAAGGATAGTTCTTAAGTGACAGTGGAAATTGTCTATGTTATTTTTGTTTAGGTGGAAAAAAATATTAATAGAGGCTACATAAAATGATAATGAGGATTTATTCCTCATGATATTTTATTATGTAAGTATTATGTGCTTTGATTCCCCTACTAGATTAGAGAAAATGAGAATGTATATATAATGGAATGTGGTAAATTTGTATAGGATCGAAACTAATCACCTAAATCCTCAAACTATAGAGATCGTCTAAATATAGAGATCCTCTGACTACCTTACTTCTTTATTTATATGATCAACTAGTGAAACATTTATTACATTCACATGGAGTAGATGCAACATGCATTATTTTCATAGTATTGGTCATGTGCAACAAGATCCAAATAACAAGATTTAGATAGTAGTATGTAGACATAAAATTATGCATTGGCATTAGATTCTATCTATGATAGTTCTTGAAGATGTATATTATCTCCATGCTCACATTAAGGGGGTGTAGATTAGGATTTAATAATGTTCACAAGGGGGTGAATGTTAAGGTGTGTTCACATTATTAAATGTGTAATAATGTAATTATTGTTAGTTAAATAATAATACATTAATAAGTGTTTTATTATTGTGTGGTATATCATTATTATGATTAATAATAATAATAATAATAATAATAATAATAATAATAATAATAATAATAATAATAATATAAAGGGTTAGTTTTATTAGTGTTTGGTAGTTACATGAATATATTATAATAACAATATATTTTGTATATAGTGGGTTGGTTGTTAGATTGAGTTATTATAGGGAGTTATGGAGATTGTGGTGGAGATATGATCTCCCCAATTATAGGAAATAATTTTCCTATACAAATTTATTACCCATATGAAATATAATATAGTGTGATAATATTATTATGTTTGAAATATATATTTTGGTGTTTATCTCTTTCTCTATTGTTCAACTATGATTTTTACCTATACTTCCTTCCTCAAAATATTTCCATAGTAACTTTAGTAGAAGTTAAGTTTTCTTATCTATTGTTAAGGTTCTTTGAAGAATCCTAGGTTTCATATTCTAACTATAAATACCTTTTTCTAGCCTATAAAGTGTTATGTCCTGATGTGTATACACAATAGGGTCTCAAAGGTTCTATGGGTTGTCTTAGGTAGGTATCTGTACTTCATTTCAATTCACAAAGGATCCCTACCATTTCATGATTATTTCACTACTATTTCACTGTACTTTAACCTTTTCACTCCTTGTTTAGTTCCATATTCCTCTATAGTCATCCTCACCAATTCATCCACCTCTTTTTGTAAGCCTATACCATATAAAATAGATCTAAATACCCCTTAGGACTTTAAATAATCATAAGGTAATAAGAGGATATATATATATATATATATATATATATATATATATATATATATATATATATATATATATACATACATACATACATACATACATACATATATATACATATATATATATATATATATATATATATATATATATATATATATATATATATATATATACATACATACATACATACATACATACATACATACATACATACATACATACATATATATATATATATATATATATATATATATATATATATATATATATATATATATATACCATGTTGAGGAAGTAAGTAGTCACCTAAAAGAAACCAATTAGGCCTACTATGCAAGAGTCTTCAAGAGCACTAGGTGTGGACCACTCATAGGCATATGAAGTGGTATGATCAAGAGGGTAGACAATACAAAGAGGTGAATGAGGATATGAAAAGAGATAAATGGTTTCAATCTGATGCAAGTTTCTATCATATCATAGAATCTTATTGCTTAGACCCCCTGTAGACATTCAACATGTGCAAGTTAGTGCTTACAACACTGTGGATATATATATATATATATATATATATATATATATATATATATATATATATATATATATATATATATATATACCATGTTGAGGAAGTAAGTAGTCACCTAAAAGAAACCAATTAGGCCTACTATGCAAGAGTCTTCAAGAGCACTAGGTGTGGACCACTCATAGGCATATGAAGTGGTATGATCAAGAGGGTAGACAATCCAAAGAGGTGAATGAGGATATGCAAAGAGATAAATGGTTTCAATCTGATGCAAGTTTCTATCATATCATAGAATCTTATTGCTTAGACCCCCTGTAGACATTCAACTTGTTAAAGTTAGTGCTTACAACACTGTGGATGTGCTTGGAGACCTACATCTTGCTTGGAATAAGAGATAAGCCCTATGAATAAGAAGGTAATATTTAAATTGAGGAAGGAGACAAAACCTAGTGGTCATCCCATCTAAAGGGTAAAAGGACATCAAACATAGATTTGAGTGTAACACATGCCTAACTAGGCATAAACCCTGAGCCTAAGAGGGAGAAATGATAAAAAATAAAAGGATGTTGAAATATTGATATCTAAGAGTGTCCCTAGTATTGAGGCATATTATCAAAATCTTAATTTCATGGGAATATAAAGAAACAAGGGACGAAGTCCTACTCATAACCCTCATGCTACCAATCATTCAGACTTATTAGCAGCCTACAACTAGTCATGAAATGGTTATTATTTGAGTCCCTTATAAGTGTGATTGGGCATTCAAATTTGGTGTAAATTGTCACTATGAGTGTTTAAATGTTTTCATGCTTCCATTTAGGTTTGAAAATCAATGTTTATACTCACTATATTATGTTACACCTAGCCCAGTCTATTGACAGTGAATTCTAGGGCTAGGTAAGTGACTTGATGTTTTGAAGAACTTGTAGAAAGACTAGAATGAAAAATGAGTTTATAAACAAATTATTATATGATGATTGATGTCTTCAAACACCCTATAGACTAATAAACATTTAAGATGTTAATCAGATACACTAGAGGTCAAGCCAAAGGAGATAAACCTCAAGACTGGTCTTACACCCTATTATCATTTTGGAACACATCTAAGTCCTTATGAAAAGGTTCATGACCATGATAAATGTGGAGTAATGTTTCATGTCTTGATACAGTAATTTCAAGCAAAGGGAAACAAGAAAAGGGTCAAAATAGTCTCAAAACCTTGCTCAAGTCATAAAGCTCCAACATAGCTAGCTCGAGGTGCACCTTCAAATGTTCATACCCTTCACCACAAAGAGGTTTAATATTAGGGATCTTATGGAAACTAAAACCCCTATAGAATAAAAATCCATAAAATATTGATAGTCATTAATGGGATTAGTTTTATGAATCATACCTAGAAATTTAACTTGCTAAAATTAGCATATAAAAAGCTCGAGGGTCAACTTTAATCACTCTTCTCTCCACACACCTACATGAAATCCAAAGATATTGATGGAATATGGAGGGGTCATTTTACTACAATTTCATGGTAAATAGTTTTGGTTTGTAAATTTTTACTCCATGAACCATCATTAATATGGTGGACATCCTAAACCCTTCCTAAAACCTAGATAGTACCTGATGGTGGATTCTTTCCCCAAAATTCATAAAAATGGAGTTATTTTATTCTAAAATGGTATTTAAGGTCACCTAAAATATTTTGAGTATCGTTATAACCCATTAGTTGGCATGTATAGGGATTATATTATACACAGTAGGCTTGATAAGGTTAATTTGGGGCTAAAATCAAAGAAATGGAAAGTGTTTATATGTATACTAAGGTCAAGGAGATATAATGGGTCCTAAATCCTCCAAATAGTCCATTAACAACCATCTATAAGAACATTCATTACTAGTCTTATAAGTAGATAGACCTAAGTGTTGAGATTAAGAGTTGTATGCATTCAAAAATGGTCAAATGGATTAATCAAGACAATATTTCTATTCCATTAAACCTTTGAGTTAATTTTTAGGTTTAAAAAAATTTAAAGGTGCCTCAAAACCCCAAGCTTATAGCCAAAACTAAAAAAAAATTGTGTTTAGATAGACTAGTCTAACAACTCCATTAGAGAAATGCCATAAGAAAATGTGGAACAAAGGTAAAATTAAGAAATATGGGTACCTATAAACTTCATAGAGAAGGTCATCATGATGTTTAAGAATTTTTTGGTCACTTGAGTTTCAGGGGAATTTCCACAATTAGTCCTTTTGGCCTATAAATACCCAAAAACTATCTAAGAGGCATGTTTCTCACCTAAGGATCATTTCCACATGTCCATAGCTATACAAAACCTTTTCATGGGAATATAATCACTTCATGAGAGTTAAAGGGATTTTTGAACATGAATTTAGTGTAATTGGTTCAAAGGTTTAGGCCCTAACCTCTATAAACCATCATTAAGAGTCTTAGGCACTATTAAACCCCTATAACACCCTATTAAGGACCCAATTAGAGATATTTGGTGAGAAGTTCATCAAAATATGTGAAAACCACTTAAAAAATAATTATAACATGTTTTAAACTCAGTGGAGTCCATGCCCATGGTATTTGATTGTACTAATGTTTTATGAACACCTCTAAAAACTATAAGTTTACAGGGTTTTAAGTGGAAAATAGGATGTGGAACTTATTCAAGAGTTATAAATCATAGGGAGTGTTGGTTTTAGAATTATCTTACCTCTATAATTTTGGAATTATTCATTTATCTATCTATAAGTACCTCGAATAACTTCTCCTAATCAGTCAGTCTATGAGGCTAGTATAAATTCCCTAGTCATGTAAGGTTGTTGAATTTGTAGATGAAGGATGTTTGAAGGGTCTAAGTGACAATGAATAGGATTAATGTATGAGCTCTTCAAGTATTATTAGATTATTTGAGAGTCTAGTTCAACTATCTTAATCATCCAAGTAGTGAATGGGCATAAAGATGAGGAACTTTTAAGTGATGCTTACTTAATTGATAGAAACAAGATGGAAGGGATATATAATGGCATTATGAGGTTAATGATCCACCTTCAAAAAAATTTAACTATCCATTGAGATGATTATACCCCATGTTAAAGAGCATAATAAAGGTTTTGGGTGGTTTTCTCATCAAGTTCGACATGAAGGTGCAGACAATCACTTAATGCTCATGGAAAAGGGCTTCATTTAGCCAATTTAAATGATTATAATTTATGGATAGAGAGAGAGTTGATTGATGGTGGCATACATGAGCTCTTTATAGGTCAAAAATTTCCAAAATTAGGCAATAATACCTAAAATTACCCATTTAATACACCCATTCACTCAATAAACACATGAAAGGTGTAATAGTGATTTTTTTAACTACCATATAGTCACCTTGGTCTCTTGATGGCCTCTCCTATGCTTATAATATTTCTCTCTCTCATGAACATTATATGTATTGATGCATTTAGATATTTATTATCATCCCTTAAATGGGTGTACCCAAGCTCTACCAAAATTTTACCTTGTACCTTGAATCAATCAAGAAGAACAATTGTAGACCTTTTGTATGAGTTATATTGTGTATTGTGATAGTTGAATTATAGAATGTATGAGTTTTTTTTTTTTTTTTGGTATATATTTTTAGAAACCTAATGTCATATTGTTATTCTATGTAGTTTGTATGAAGTTTTGATAGGTATAAGTGTTCTTGAAGTGGTTATGGGATAGTAGTGTCTTGTGTAGACCTATATTCTTGGCCTTCAAGTTTTAGAATTTATACTTGAACTTCATATGAAATATTCATGCCTAAGATTTTGTTAATGTTGAGAAGTGTTATCATTGATTTCAAGGTTGACATAATTTGATATCAAGGTTGATGTCATTGATATCAAGGTACATCTAGTGAAGATACATGGTGAATGATCTATGAGACATAAGCTTGTGTTCTTGATGTGAAAAAGAAACCATATGAAAAGAGATAATTTTAAGGAAACCTAATGTTTATTTGTTGAGAGATAATTTTAAGGAAACCTAATGATTCTTCTAAGGTTGATGTCAATTAAATCATGTTTGAGTACTATTTCTTGAGTACAAGGTTTCTTGAGAAGCCTAGTCATAACAAGTATAGTCATATCATAAGCATGTATATGATGTGTTGATAACTTGGGTAGTGGTTACAAGGTTAGTTTCAAAGACTAATGTGGTTTTTAGGTCAAGGTCTAGAGAGAAAAAAGAGAGTTGGTGGCCAAATTAGAAATTATTATAATTGATGGATAGAGAGGGAGTTGATTGATGGTGGCATACGTGAGCTCTTTATAGGTCAAACATTGCCAAAATTAGGCAATAATACCTAAAATTACCCATTTAATACACCCATTCACTCAAGAAACACATGAAAGGAGTAATAGTGGTTTTTGTAACTACCATATGGTCACCTTCGTCTCTTGATGGCCTCTCCTATGCTTATAATATTTCTCTCTCTCATGAACATTCTATGTATTGATGCATTGAGATGTTTATTATCATCCCTTAAATGGGTGTACCCAAGTTATACCAAAATTTTACCTTGTACCTTGAATCAATTAAGAATAACAATTGTAGACCTTTTGTATGAGTTATAGTGTGTATTGTGATAGTTGATTTGTAGAATGTATGAGTTTTCTTTTTTTTTTTGTAGGTTTTTTTAGAAACCTAATGTCATATTGTCAGTCTCTATATGTTGTATGAAGTGTTGATAGGTATAAGTGTTCTTGAAGTGTTGATGGGCTAGTAGTGTCTTGTGTAGACCTATATTCTTGGCCTTCAAGTTTTAGACTTTATACTTGAACTTCATATGAAATATTCATGCCTAAGATTTTGTTAATGTTGGGAAGTGTTATCATTGATGTCAAGGTTGGCATCATTCGATATCAAGGTTGATGTCATTGATATCAAGGTACATCTAGTGAAGATACATGGTGAATGATCTATGAGACATAAGCTTGTATTCTTGATGTGACAAAGAAACCATATGAAAAGAGATAATTTTAAGGCAACCTAATGTTTCTTTGTTGAGAGAGAATTTTAAGGAAACCTAATGATTCTTCTAAGGTTGATTTCAATTAAATCATGTTTGAGTACTAGTTCTTGAGTAAAAGGTTTCTTGAGAAGCCTAGTCATAACAAGTATTGTCATATCATAAGCATGTATATGATGTGTTGATAGCTTGGGTAGTGGTTAGAAGGTTAGTTTCAAAGACTAATGTGGTTTTTAGGTCAAGGTATAGAGAGCAAAAAGAAAGATGGTGGACAAATTATAAATGATTATAATTGATGGGTAGAGAGGGAGTTGATTGATGGTGGCATACATGAGCTCTTTATAGGTCAAAAATTGCCAAAATTAGGCAATAATACCTAAAATTACCCATTTAATACATCCATTCACTCAAGAAACACATGAAAGGAGTAATAGTGGTTTTTGTAACTACCATATGGTCACCTTGGTCTCTTTATGGCCTCTCCTATGCTTATAATATTTCTCTCTCTCATGAACATTTTATGTATTGATGCATTGAGATATTTATTATCATCCCTTAAGTGGGTGTACCCAAGCTCTACCAAAATTTTACCTTGTACCTTGAATCAATTAAGAAGAACAATTGTAGACCTTTTGTATGAGTTATATTGTGTATTGTGATAGTTGATTTGTAGAATGTATGATTTTTTTTTTTTTGTAGGTATTTTTAGAAACCTAATGTCATATTTTAAGTCGATGTAGGTTGTATGAAGTGTTGATGGGCTAGTAGTGTCTTGTGTAGACCGATATTCTTGGCCTTAAAGTTTTAGACTTTATACTTTAACTTCATATGAAATATTCATGCCTAAGATTTTTTTAATGTTGAGAAGTGTTATCATTGATGTCAAGGTTGACATCATTTGATATCAAGGTTGATGTCATTGATATCAAGGTACATCTAGTGAAGATACATGGTGAATGATCTATGAGACATAAGCTTGTGTTCTTGATGTGACAAATAAACCATATGAAAAGAGATAATTTTAAGGCAACCTAATGTTTCTTTGTTGAGAGAGAATTTTAAGGAAACCTAATGATTCTTCTAAGGTTGATGTCAATTAAAGCATGTTTGAGTACTAGTTCTTGAGTACAAGGTTTATTGGGAAGCCTAGTCATAACAAGTATAGTCATATCATAAGCATGTATATGATGTGTTGATAGCTTGGGTAGTGGTTAGAAGGTTAGTTTCAAAGACTAATGTGGTTTTTAGGTCAAGGTCTAGAGAACAAAAAGAGAGATGGTGGCCAAATTAGATATGAGATATAGATTTAAAGATAAGAATGAGCATGGGAGCTTTGTCAGTGGTGTGATAGATTTTCCCAAGTGTGTTTTAAAAGTTTGATGTCATGGTTTGTAAGAAAGAGCATGAAATATGGTTTTGAGGTCTTTTGAGTACATAAAATGAAGGATTCTCAACCCAATAAGGACTTTCAAGTGTTCATTGGCACATGTAACCTTTGTACAAGAATTTGATATATTAAGGAGAGATGGGGAAGGTTCCTATCTAATATTTTTGAGTATTAATTTTGTAAACAAGGGGCAATCCTTTATGAATAATCATTAACACCAAAAATAGTTTTAACCCTCTCTAAAACTCTAATAGTAAATGGATATAAAATACATTATTCTAAAGTGCTCAGAATGGATTGGTATGTCTAGATAAGTGATTATAATTTGTATTCAACTTTTCCAATCACCTTCAGTGTGATTGGTTTGTCAGGTGTGTCAGTAGACCCTACAAGAAAGTACTAGTTTCTTAGAGATTTGATGTAGAAATCAGAATTGACCAAGTTAAAGTATGAATATAATTGGATGAAGAATTTTGATACTTATGTTTTATTACCATGATGGTTTATAGGTATTTTATAACCCTCAAGTGTTCTAAACTGGTCATCCAAGATGACCAAATGCTAATAGAACTAATGGTGCAAATAGTGAGAAACCTAGGAAGAAGTGAGAAGGTGATTAGGGATGTGTTATCATGGATTAGGAATGCATAAAATTTAATGGAGATATTTTTTAATAATTTTAAGACATGTTAATTTTTGATATAATTTTGGAGGTTATCAGATATGATGAAAATGTTTCTCATAAGTTGACCTATTTAGTTCATATGAGACAACGAGGTATAAGATCATGAGATTGGTCTATAAAACAAATATTTTAATTTTACCATGTTATAATTATATCTAAAAATGGTATAATTATATCATAATATGATCAATATTTTTCATTATTCTCTTTAAATGTTCATAAAATGGATTGAAGGTCATAATCACTATGACTAGTCTTTTAGGCTAACTGACAATTCTAGGTAAGTAAATTACAGTGGTGAGTTTGAGGTTCTTTGTTCTAATTTGAAGTTTATAATAAAAGTGATGTTTTTTATTGGTACATATATGTTATATATATGTTTCTTATAAGGTTTGAGAGTCAATTAAAGTGATTGAAATGTTAAATCCAAAAGGGGTTGAATGGTTCATGTTTGACTATGTATACTAAAGACAACAAATTAGTTTATAAGACCAATATTGTCATTAGAGATTATGATATTTTTGTTGGAGTTTTTTTTGAGGATTTTTTAAAATAATTTTCATCATTACAATTCTTTTATTTTATTATTTTAGGTGTCATAATTTCAAGTTTCCATGAATGTGTTTTGAGGCTAGTTGACACTTTTGGCTGGGCTACTTGTAAAGAAGGGTTTGAGTCATTTTCCCCTCGCGTGTGAAGTAAAAATCATATGGTGATGACCCTGAGGTCATGCATATTTTTTATATTAAATTTTTTCCATGCTTTTTTGAAAAATTTTTGTTTTTTTTTCAATTGTTCAAGAGAGACTTTTGAGTATGCACATGCGTAATATGAATAGTACTAATGGTGTGCTCCAATTAGTGGTTTAAGATAAAAATTGTCATGAAGGCTAGATGAGATTATAAAATGTATATTTTATTGGAATATGATATTTTCATACCATGGAAGGTATTTTAATATGTTTCAAGGAAGGCAAATTGTAATGTGTCTTGAGTTAACCTAATAGGATTAGGTCTCCATGAGACCTAAAGATGAGATAAGGCCTAATTGAGGTAGGTAAGATCTAAAGGGAATCAGAGAACATTTGATCCATGTTTATGAGATATCCTTAGATATATTCCATGGATAATATAAGAGGGTAAGGGCATTTGGATGACCAAGAAAGATATGAATAAAGAGACTTATATATATACATGACAATTTTAGGTCTATTGTGTGACTGTAAGAGTAAGAAAATAGAATAACATATTGTAGAGTAGAGTGTATAGTATCTATGATCATTAATTAATAGTGGTTTTTGGCATGAAAATCAAGTTCATATGACCTAATCAAGTCAATAAGAGGAATAGTTGAGTGAAGAAGCCTATAAGGCAGTTTGAGAGAGAGAAAAGAGAAAGAAGAGATTAAGGAGATCATCATATATTATATGAAAAAATTGTAATTAAGGTGATAAATGGTTTCACATGGTTGAGTTGGTGATGAGTATTATATGGGGTAGGTTATTCCTTCTAAATTTGTGCTTGTTAAAGCCTATTTGAGTTGGTGCTTAGTGCATGCAATCAAAAATGCATCATGTCCATAAATCAATCTTGGATCAGATGGGATAGAGTAAACCTACACTTATAATTGGGGGGGGGCACGGGGGGGGGGGGGGGGGGGGGGGTGGGGCATGGGTACAAATGTAGATCAGGAGCATGAATAATGTGAGGATATGCTAGACCTGATTAGGGGATCACTTTTCATAACACATTATGTGAGATAGGGTTCCAAAGACTATAGTCTAACACAATCGCATAACAACCCTAAAAGAGTCACATGATTTAATATTTCACTAATCTAATAAAAAAAGTAAATCTAAACTTGTGCACACCAAAGTAATCAAAACATGTATAGAAAACTTTAAATAAATTAAGTATAAGTAAGACTCTAATACATAGAATATGAAGAGTAATATTAATTGAGCCAACACTTATGTTACTTCTATCTACTAAAAGAGAGGAGAACAAAGTTAGAATATACTTATCTGAATGTGAACCCATCAAGACTCTATATTTACCTTAGACAAAGGGGATTAAAAATAGGTTATTTTGGTTTGTAAGGATCACTTTTCTAGGCCAAAGCATCCAAGACCTATCCAAAAGACTAGATTATCCAAAAATAATAAACCTAAGCTAAGTCTCCTCAATTAGAATGGTGTAAGTGAAGAAGTGTGAGTGAATAATAATTCTTGATTGAATATTTTATTAATGAATTAAATGAACTTGTATTTATAGGTGTAAATTACCCAAAAATCATTTAAGAATTCCAATTGTACTAGGGAAACCCGGTCAACCTATCATGTTTTCAAGATAACTCACTAGGTCTGTGCTAGGTTAGTTGTGAGGTTAACAAACCAAAAGAGATAAAATTTCTACAAATTATACTAGGTAAACCATGTCAAATTAGTATGTTAAATAGGTCAAAATGGTGACAATCAAGGAAATAAATGATGAAAAGATGAAAAAGAATAAAATACTATGCAATGGAGGAAAAATAGCTTAGGGAAAGGTTTTAGGAACTAATTGGATTGGTAATAACATGGCAAAAAGGGAAAACAATCTTGTGAAGCACTAAAGGTCTACCCACCCCTTTCCCAGTGTACCCCTTAGGGTGTGCACTCAAAGAGATTGAGTCTCGATGGGTTATTTCAATCTATAAAGTTTCAATAATTGATAAAAGTGTGAAAATATTATGTGTATACATATGCCCCACTCTAACCTCATCACATGTCACTAAGGTGCAATAGGGGATGGTGCTTAGAGAAAGAACACAAGGACACACACAATGTTGATTCTAAAAAAATTTACAATGTTTTAAAGAAAAAACAATTTAAATTAAATGAATAAAATGGAAACTAATCTAAAAAGTAAATAACTAAAAATTGAATGACTAAAATTTAAATGTAATGTATACCTTGACTTACCTTTATCATGAGATGGTTATTTTATATGTTGTTAGTTTTGATTATGTAAGGTGTAGAGATTGATTTCAACAAACCCAATAATACAAAACTAAAGAGCAAAATCAAACAAATGTAATAAAATATAAGATAGCTAGTGTTATGAAGATGGGATATACTTGGGAAATTTGGCAAGCTAGGGTGACAGGTGTTATGTTAGACCAAATGACCAAGTCAAACAAACAAGAGTAAATCACATAACCAAAAATCCAAGGATACTAAAGATCAAAAAATCTAAAAAGCTATCCTTAAGTAAGAAAGGCAAAATCACCAAGTCAAACCAAGGATACATGTCAAACAGGATTTTAAAAAAAAACAAAATAAATGGTAAAAAAGCAAAAATAGAATGGTAAAATGACATTGATGAGTGAGAAGTAACAAACCAAATCTCAATCATCAATGGAAAAAGGATGTATAAAAAATGAAAACAAAATTTTTGAGTGAGTAGTAACAATCCACATCTCACTCAACAATGGAAAAAGGGTAGAAAATTAGGTGTCCGTAATAACAAGACAACAAAATCATGATAAATGGTAAAAGGAAAGTAAATTAGGTTTAGTAAATTAAAATGATGGTGTAAAGAAAGTAATCAAAAGTTACACAAACATGTTTTTTTTCTCTAAGGATAGATAAAACTAAAACAAAATATTGCTATCATGTTTTTAAGTGATGAAGAAGAAGGAATTAGAAGAAGAGGGAAAATAGATCTAGAATCACAATTTGTCTATCAAGGGGGGAAAATGAAATGGGTAGAGGGGAGAATGAATGAAAAACCAAGATATATATAACTCTTTATCTAAGTCAAGACACTTAAATTAGGTTTGTCAAAATAAGAAGACTTTTGACCCTAAGAACTATGAAGAACTTCCCTTAGCGACACAAGTCTTGGGTAAACAAATAGAGTATATAGATCATCCCATGAAGGCTATATGCATGAAAATTAAAATGGACCTACCTCCCCATGACATATTCCCCATTATCTAGGATGCCTTATAGAGCCATCAGTCTATTATGAAGATTTGGTGCTTGTGTAAGAAAGTAGGTAGAACAATAAAGTTTTTTTTGAATTCCCCTATTTTCATCTACTAGCCTACTATACCTCAAAAGGACTTTGGCTCTATGTGAAGTTGAGTATAGAGTTTGATCTTTATTTGAGATAGGATATGTTATTTTAATCACATATTTTGGTGTGAATTTAGATTTTGAGATTTGTATGTTGCCTTTTATATATCAATGCCTTTTGTTTCAAATGATTTTAATTATAAATTTATTTTAATGGCTTTTTAAGATTATTCCTCCATATAGATTTGGAAAACCAAACATAGGTGATAAATATTACTTTCATTTTAAAACTTGGGATAAGTTTTCTAAGAGAGAGAATCTTCAAAGAGCATGGGATCTAAGAGTCATAAATCAAGGTGAAATAAAAGTGTTATCTTGACTTCGAACTTGTTTTATCTAATGAGGAGATGAAAGAAAGGGGAAATCAAGAGGAATGACACATGGAATAATTTAAATTTATTCAAATTTTAAAAAATGTGACAAAGGGAAAAAATAAGGGATACAATGATAGAAAAGTGTGAATTCTTATCATAAAAAGAGGGAAATGGAGGAAAACATGCTAACATAGTTTCTTGTGTATATTTCATCTAACCAAATAAACAAAAGCTAAAGTTGAAGAAAAAGGATAAAAAACATGAAAAGATGGTAATTTTATGAAGAGGGTCAAGTACTATCCATGGTAATAAAAATAAACTCATAAAAGAGAGACCCATAAGTGTGATAATAAACAAAAAATGAGGGAGCCTTTTGATAAGGCAATTCACAAAGAAAAACCCAAAGGATGCCAAAATAGCATTGGAAAGTAGAAAAAAGAGAAGGAAAATGATTAAAATATGGTAGCTTTTTTAGGGATGCTAGGTCCTATCTATGATATTACAAAGAAACTCATAAAATAAAGACCCAAGGGGTGAAAAAATCAAGAGAAAATGTAAGAAGATAAGCAAGATTATGGTACATCAAGAAGCCAAAAGACCAAGAAAGAGGACTAAAGGTTTATAAAAACAGGACACTGCTATAGAGGGAGAGACCCATGTTTAACTAACCTATAAAAAGATGTTAGATAGATATAGATAAAAAAACATGACAAGAAGGAAATGTTTAGGCAAAGTACTTTATAAGGAATTAGGCATTTGGTGGGCTATTTAAAAACATGGCCTTCAATAGTTTGAAGATGATAACTACTTGAAACAAGAATGTCTTTAACTAAATATGGGTCCCACCATTTTTGGGCATATTTACATTATTTTTCATGGATATAGTCTAATTTAAGGATAAGTTCACCAACATTAAAAGTGTGGATTTTAGCATGTTTGTTATGTTTTCTAATAATATGAGCCTTGTATTGGTGGTTATGTTGTAATTCAAAAATATGTCATTCATCAAGAAGATCCAGGTCATGAAGGTGAGATTAACATAATTATTCATTAAAAATAATCTCATGAAGAGATATATGAAGAGATGGAAGCTCAACTTATAGTGTAAGGATCCACTAAAAACCATAGACTAACAAAAATGGAATTGCCCCAGTAGTAGTATGAATGCTATTCTAATAGGCCCAAAGTGGAGGGTAAAGATGAATAAGCCAATCCATAGGGGTTTCATGAATTTTCTTTTAGATAATTTTGTTGAGAATATTATTAGTGGCATCAGCTTTACCATTACATTACAGATAATAATGAGTGGAAAAATTGTGATTGATAAATTTGGTATAAAGTTGTTTAACATGTTTATTTTTGAAATTACCACTATTATCTGAAATGATGGTAAAGGGAATGCCAAAGTGGAAAATAGTTTGGTTAATAATGAACTTGGATATAGTATGATTGGTAAAATTAACAAAGGGCATAACTTCTGCCAGTTTGGTAAAGTATTCGATAATAGTGATGATAAAGACATGACCATCTTTGGAATAAGGAAGTTTACTAGTGAGATCAAATGCCCATATGGAAAATGGCCAAGGAGATTTGATAGTTTAAATCTCAGTAGGAAGTGAATGGATAAGATCAATGTGAAGATGATAAGGATTGCACTTCTTAGAAAATTCAATTACATCCTTTTCAAGAGTAGGCCAAATGTAACCCACACGTAGGCATTTGCATCTTGAAACATGTCTGCTATAGTGACCACTGTATATGCCCCCATGTGCTTGCTCGAGTAGAGGAGGGACCTCATCTTACATAACACAATGGAGTAAGGTACCTTTGATGTTGTGATAGTAAAACATGTTATGTTGAAATAAATACTTGAAATCTTGTTTATGAATGCATGTCTTTTCACAAGAATCTAGACCAGGAGGATAAATTTGATTCTAAGCATTTAATGATATTTTGGTACTAGGGCTTTATTGAATAATCACAACCTCAAAGTGATAGATAAGTGAATCAGATGGTTGGGTAGATGATGAATATTTTATGATTTGTATATTAAAGGAAGGATTATAAAGAACTTGACAAGGATGAAAGAGAGAAGTTGAAGAGGCAAGATAATCAACAATGGAATTTTGGTCTCGAGGAATAGGATCAATAGTGAAAGAGATAAATTACTTAGAAATAATGGTTTTAATTTGATGATAGGTAATAAGGTTTTCATTTTTACATTTATAATCACCATTAACTTGATGACAAATGAGTTGATAATCTCCTAAAGCATGAAGATATTGGATGTCTAGATCAAGAGCAGCTCTCATGCCTAAGATAAGAGCTTTGTATTCGACCATATTGTTGGTGATATCAAAGGTGAAGTGAAAGGATAAAGAAATGATCTTACCAAGAATACTAGTGAGAATACAACCTACCCCATCTCCTCAGAGGCATTTAACACCATCAAAGTGGACGGTCCAAGTATCTTCACGCAAGTCAACATTAACTTCAGGGAGTTCCTTGATAACTACCTTTAATTTAGTAGTACCAGAGGAAGGGGAGGATTATTAAAGATTATTGGCTTCAAGATCAGTAATAAAGATATGAAAATAGTCTTTAAGGGATATATATTGATTAAGACCTTCAATTAAAAGGATATTGTCATTGGGAAGATCAACTTGAAGTAAAGAAGTGGCTAGAATGGGAGCTTTGACAATTTGGTCAGCTATGACTTACTCTTTAATACGTTTTTATGTGATGATGCAGAGATTAAATTCCATAAGTAATACCATCCATTTTCCAATTTTATATCTAGGAAGAATGGCTTTGGGAATAAATAATGAAGGGGGTCAGAATGAATGATGACATAAGTAACTTGGTATAACATATAATGACAAAGCTTTTCACCCATAAATTAGATAGTGAGGCAATCATGCTAAACTCTAGTATAACATGTCTCAAAATCAAGGAGGCCTCAATTAATTTATTGAATAACATACTCTCTTCTTTTATCATCTTTTTGGGTAAGCATTTCCCCAATAGAAATAGGTGTGGAAGAAGTATAGAGAATTAATGGCTTACCATTGGAAGGTGGATGAAGAGTAGGTAGATGAAGTAATGACTCTTTCATAATATAAAAGAATTTTTGACATGGATCCATCCATTTTAAAGTTTTACCTTTCTTTAGAATGGAATTGATGAAGTAAATACATTAAGCCATTTCGGGGATAGATCATCTAACTGCCCTAAGTTTACCCAAATAAGTATGAATATCAAGAATAGATTAAGGAATGGGCATGTTAACAATAACACTAATCTTGGTTGGGTAAACATAAATGCCATAGAGAGAAAATAAGAATCCTAATAATTTACTATATGTGACTCCAAAAACACATTTTAAATGATGAAGTCTAACTTTGTATCTAAGGAGACAGTCAAAGATGATAGTAAGATCAGAAAGATGGTTCTTATGATATTTGGATTTAGCAATAAGATCATCCACATAAGTTTCAATAGTTTTATGGATGAGATCATGAAATATGTGAATTATAACACATTGGTAGGAATCTTCAATATTTTTAAGGCCAAAGGGAATTTTAATGTAATAACAGGTGCCCCATTTCATGGTAAAAGTAGTCTTATGTTAGTCCTTAGGAGTAATGTGAATTTGATTATATCCTGAGAAGCCATCCATAAGAGACAACATTACATAACCACCTATGGAATCAATGATGGAATCTATTGAAGGTAATGGGATGTTGTTCTTAGGAAAAACAAGATTAAGGTTACAAAAATTGATACAAATGTGGATGACCATAGTGACCTTCTTCTGAATGGGAACAATGTTAGAAACCCATTCAGAATAGTCCATTGGTTTAATGAATTTACCATCTAAAAATTTAATGATTTACTTATGATAAATATTAGTAAGTTTGGGTGAGAATTTGTGTTAATTTTGGCACACTAGTTTAGTGTCAGGATAAGTGATGATGTTATGAACCACAATACTAGGATAAATGTTGGGTATGTCTTGGTAGGACCAAGAAAATGCCTCTTGATATTTATCAAATAATAAGCTAAAGTTGTCATCCTCAAATGGTGAGAATTCTCAATAAATTTTGATTGGTCAAGGAGAAGATGGTGTACCATATTCAATACAAGTTGTTTCTTTGATAAGCATGACATTTCCATCTTGAAAATGGTAAGCTACATTAGGCAAAGCTGAAATTGGATTTTTTAGGATCAATTCTAGCGACAAAGATGTTAAAGAAAGGAGTTTTATTCTTGAAATTTCCAAGTTTATGATGCTATCAAAGAATTTAAGTTTCTCAATAATGAAGTAACTCAAGAATAACTTTGTCACTAGGTAAGGTAGGAAGAGGACCATAATATTCAATATCTACTTCAAGTTCTATAATTTTATCTCCATAGTGATCATATTTAGAATGAATCTGATGGACATCAGTTGCCTTAACATCTAATGTAATTTTAGAAGTAGATGAAAAGGATTAATTCAAAGAGATAAGAGTGTTGATAGATTCAATGATGGGAAAATAATTTGAAGAAATGATAGGATCTATAGGAGGTAGAGAAGATGTAGGAGAGTCTATAGGTTCAAAAGGTGTAAGTTGTTCTACCACCTAAGGAGTATCGTTAAGTGGAGAATTAGTGGGAGGTACATGACCCTTAGGATAAAAGTCATGATGTGAAAATATGGTATGTAAATCTTGATTGAATGGATGAATTTCAGCTAAAATATTTTGATAGTGTTGGACATACAAGTCTCTTAAGTGAGCTTCAGCCATGATATAGTTGTCATCATATGTTGGATAAATCATATATGCTTGAGAATCGAGGGGAGTTTCAGATGGTGAAATATAATGTTACTAAATGCATAAGGGGATATGTTGAGAGGATATTAGAATAATTTAGCCACTCCAAAGTCATTACAAGTGAAGGAATCTTTAAGTAAAGATGGATCTTAAGCATTGCATGGAGTGGTAAATTGATAATCTCATCCATGATAGAAATAATACAATCTTGAGGTAAGAGAGAAGGAGGAAGCCAATATAAAATATATGGAGGTAGATTATTAGGATTGTAAGTGTGTTGCAACTCATTGGGGTCATCATCATCATCATCATAATTTTTAATAGTAACTTAAAGATTAGGATTCATGTTGATGAACTCAGGTAAAGGAACACTATTGATTTTAGAAATTGTAGGAATTTGATGTTGAGGCTTAGGATTGGGAAGTTGGATGCTCCATGGGTTGGGATCAATTTCATGTTTTTAACATTTTCCATTATGTAATAATTTAATACACTAACTACTATAAGAGGTGATGGCACTCATCTTATGAGTCCCTGGATAACCAAGAAGAATTTTATAGGATAAAGGAAGATCAAGGACCATAATATTCATTTTACCAGTCTTCAGCCTAATGGTTAGCATAAGACAAATACAACCAAGTAGATTTTGATTAGTTTTGTCAAATACATGACAAGTAAGATGGGTTTGTTTAATATGATCTTTATTGTAACCAAGTTATTGAATGAGCCATAAGGATGTAACATTAATACTAGAACCTTCACCAACTAATTTTTTTTAGATAAGGGTGGTATTAATGGTTACTTTGATAAAGAGATACGGATCATCGACACAAATAGGAATTTCATCAATGATAATTTAATTTTAAATAAATTCATTGGAGGGCTTGAAAGAAGGACACATAGTCTCAATGGTATGGGAATCAATATAAGGTGGTTCTTCATCTATGGAAGGTGGATCTTCAATTTATTGAAGTTAATACATAATAAATTTATGATGATAGGGTGAAGTGAAAACAAACTCCATAAGATAAATATTAAAAGGCATAGAGTTGATTTATTCAAGAAAATTCTAATGTGATTTAGAAGAAACAACATGAGGTTTATATCAAAAATTAGATTTAGGAGGTATAGATGTACTGGGAGGATCAGAAGGAGGAAGTTGTTCCTTAGGTACTTCCAAATACTCATGAGTGGTAGTGATACCTTTAAGCAATTTTTCTTATAAACATGATTTCTTAGGCTTGGTAATAGGATCTTTGTGAGCTAGTTTATGATGATAATTAACCTTGACAGTGTTAACATATTGAGATTTGTTATAATATAGGCCATAAATGACATCAAAGGCAAAAACATCCTTAACATTTGATTGATTAATTTTTGAATAATATTTTTGAGTATTAGAAGTAGAGGCTTTAAAGTTTTATCATTTTTGAGATGTGACAACATACTCTTGATGATGAAGTTTGATCATAGCCTCATGGTTGAATGAGTCACCAATAATATAAGAAATGACACACTTAGTGATCCCTCTACAAGATTCATGAGAATTCCCAATGTAAGAATGGAAACAATATAATATATTGGGATCATACCACTTAGGAGGGGTATTGGGATAAATGAAAGGTTTTGAGGGTGATAAAAATTGTTGAACTAAAAGAGGTGTGTGAGATGGTAAAGGAACATCAGATTTGGCAACTCCAAGTTTGGTTTGGAATATATTTCTAGTGATAACATTAGATGTTTGAAAATATCCTTTAAGAAGTTCATATTTGGGTTTGAATTGCTTCATAAGAAACTCTTGATATTTATCTTGGTCAAGAGCTTCATTAAGAGTTATAGGAGCAAAGGTTCAAACCTTATATTAAAGAGTGAAATTCAAAGCAGTAATAAAAGTTTGATTAAATTATCATTTATCATATTATGATCATCTTTATGAGTTACATATTTCCATCTTTTAATAAAGTCATGATCTGATTCATTAGGAGATTATTTAGCATTTATTAAGTGACTAAGATGATTATTAAGAAGATCATTATGTTGAAAATCTTTAACCAAAAAATTAACCAAATCTTCAAGTTACCAAATATAATGTTGAGGAAGTTGATTATACCATTATAATACATCACTGGTGAAAGTTTTGACTAATAGTTTATTTGTGGCAAATTTATTAGTTTGGATCCACTCTTTGTAAAGGTTACCAAAGACTTTGAGGAATGAATCAGGGTATTTAGTCCCATCATATTTGATAGTTGGATTTATGTTACCAATATAAATGGATATAATGAAGGGAGATAAAGGCTCATTTTGAATGGTTTGAAGCATCTTTTTATTCATTTTGGGTTGAGGAATAACATTTCCTAAGGCATCCCTAAGGGGTGGAGGAATATAATTAGGATTATCTTGAGGATGAATAGTTGGAGGTTGATTAGTAACATTGATTAAATGTTGTTGAAGTTACATCATTTAGTTGGTATTAGAGTTTTACATGATGTTCATTTGTTGAATGAATTGAGATAAGAGTTGGGTTGTATCGGGAGGTGAGTTAGGGTTGGTTGGATCACTCCCCAAATTAGTGGTAGGGGGAGGATTATTAGTGGGATTATTAAAGATATTTGTATCAATCACTCCTACATTGGTTTAGATATTTTAAGAAGTGTCTTGATAAGTATGAAAAGGATTAGATCCATCAACTTCATCTTGAGGTGTTATTTGCACCATGTTATAGTTCATAAATGAAGGAGGAAAAGAGGTGCCCCAAGAGTGATGGTTCTCTTAGGAGGAAAAGAGAGGAAGGAATGAACATACCATATAGTATCTAAATGGATTTAGTTTGCTCAAAAATATTTTGATAGGAGACCTCATTCTAACTGAAGAGAGATAAACAAGATACAAAATTGGAAAAATGGAAAATTAGATTGAAAAATAAGAAAAGTAGGAAACAAAACTAGGTCAACTAGATTAACCTAGTGCAAGAAAAATGGCTTGTAGATTGTACTAAGTCAACTGGGGCGATCTAGTATAGTGCACAAAAGTAAAAAAAGTATAGAGTTGACTAGTCAACCTAGTATAGTGAATAGGGAAGAGAAAAATATTAATAACAATCTTGGAAATGAAATAAGATAATTTTAAATAATGTAATAAATTAGTAAGTATAGAAAGGAAACACACAATCAATTAAATTTATGTTGTACAATTCAATTGATGCACACAAAGTAAAATCTTACACTAACATTTGCTAATTCAAGATTTTCACACATAATTGATCAAAGAGAAAGAAATAACTTGAAACTAAAGCTAACTACTTGGTCAACTTAGAATGTTGATTATATTATTAATAATGATTTCAAGTGTAAAGGGAGATTGGATATAAGTAAGGTATTAGATATCAATCTAAAGATAGTTTTAAGTAGGTTTAGGATGAAAGGAAATGTAGTATAAATGATACAGGCTTGGTTTAAGGCTTACGCCCTCACTTCACACACCACAATAATAAGGGTAACAGGTGCTTGGCTAAATTATACCATTAACCATGCTTTATACCTGACCAAAGCATCAAGTCGGCCTCCCCCTTGGTGATGAAATCTAAGTAGGTTGGATTGGGTAGTCAAATGTTTAAATGCTTTTTGATGTTTATGTGGTTTGGCCATGTGTACAAAAAATAGAAATTGTACAACTAAAAAATTGATTAAAAACTACCTAATTAGACTATGTGAGTTATCTGAACATACAAACAACTGAAAATAAAGATGTGATTAACATATATGGTTTATTTCAACTTTGAAACAAGGTATAGTTGAGAAACTATATGGATAATCATATAGAATAAGGTCAAACCTGAATTGTGAAAGAAATGTTTGAAATTAAACTAGGTCAATTAGGCTGAACTAGTTATTTTAGAAAACATAGATCATAGAAGTAGGTCCATAAGGTTGACCTACTTGACCCTATAGGGGTAATTTTGTTGACTGTAAACTGTGAACGTAAATATAGAAAAGGAAAGATATAGAGAAATAAAAATTGACCTAAATGGTTTAGAGATGAAAATAAGTATATTTTTGATTTGATACCTTGGAGAAAAATATCAAAAACTTACAAATTGGATCGAGCTAGTCCATCAAGCTATACGGGAACTTGCTGAAAAAATGTTGAAAATTCACTACATCAACTTGGTTGACCTAGTAAGCTAGACTAAAAGTTTGGAAACCTAAAAAAACTTGTATTGGGTCAAGTTGGTCAATCTAATTATCTAAATAAAAATTTAAAAGTTTTGAAACTTGTATTGGGTCAAGCTAGTCAAGCCAGTTACCTATTCTTGAAAACCTATGCATAGAGATAAATAATTGGATTGATAGGGTTGATCCTGCATAGTAAAGATATGACAAAAAATAATGATGAATAGAAATTAAATAAATGAAAAAAATCTTGTAAGGGTTTGATTCATGTCAAGTTCATCAAAATGGATGAAATAAAAAATGCATCATGTCCATAAATCAATCCTAGATCATATGGGATAGAACACATCTAGACTTACCATTGGGGGTAATAATTGTCAAGTGGGAGCATGACTAATGTGAGGATCTACTAGACCCAATTATGGGATCACTTATCAAAACACACTATGTGAGATAAGTTTCCAAAGATTATAATCTAACAGAATCACATAACAATCCTAAAAGAGTTTTATGATTTAATATTTCACTAATATAATAACAAGAAAAGTAAATATAATCTAGTTTACACCAAATCTTGTGGCATAAAGTGGGGGTTAGTAAAGCAAAGCAATCAAAACATGTATAGGGTGATTCAAATAAATTAATTATGAGTGACACCCTAATACATAAAATATGAAGAGTAATATTAATCAAGCCAACACTTATGCTACTTCTATCTACTAAAAGAGAGGAGATCAAAGTTAGAATATACTTACCTAAATGTGAACCTGCTAAAACTCAATCTCTCCCTTGGCTAAAAGGGCTTCACAAGAGGTTGTTTTTGTTCATAAGGATCAATTTTTTAGGCCAAATCATCCAAGACCTATCCATAGTACTAGATTATCCAAAATAAGAAACCTAAGCTAAGTCTCCTCAAGTAGAAGGGTAGAAGAGTAGATTGTGAAGAAGCACAAGCAAATAAAAACTCTTGACTACATATTCTAATAATGATTGAAATAACCTTTTATTTATAGGTATAACATATATTAAAATCATTTGGGAATGTTTATTATGCTAGGTCGACCTAGTTTACCTAGCATGTTTTCAGGCTAACTCACTAGGTCTATGTTAGGTCAGTTCGGAGGTCAACAAACCAAATGAGCTAAAATGTTCACAAACTATACTAGGTTGACTAGGTTGCCCTATTATGTGAAATAGATCAAAAGGGTGCTAAGCAAGGAAATGAAGGATAAAAATAGGAAAAATACTAGAAGACTATGAAAGGGAGGAGAAACAACTTAGGGAAAGGTTTTAGGAACTAGTTAGATTGGTAATAATGTGGTTAAAAGAGACAACAATCTTGAAAATCACCAAAGATATACCCACCCCTTTCTTAGCTCACCCTTTAGGGCATGCACTCAGAGATATTGAGTCTTCATGGGTTCCTTCAAGATGTAAAGCATCAGTAATTTATAAAAGTGTGAAAATATTATGTGTATACACTTAGTTGGGGTTGGCACTACATGTGAAGTGGGTGATTCAATAAATTTGGTGTTTGAATTACAATATTGTACTCCATTTGTAGATATAAATGGTTTTTCTTCCCCTTCAAGTTTTTTCACATATGTAAGGTGTTCTTATGATTTATGCTTATGTGGATAGTTGTTTATGCTTACTAGATCCATATGCTTGTTTGAATGGTTCATGATTACTTAAGTGGAATTAATAATTAAGTTTTTTAAGATTGATTCACCCACCATCTCTATCATTTTTCTTCAAATATTTGGTATCAGAGCATGGTCCTTTGAAGTAGGTATACAATCCTAAAGGTTATCCTAGAAGAAAGGATGGCTAGTTAGCAAGCACAAGGTTGTTTATCTACCAGTAAGGATTTATTATTTAATAGATCTAATTATTCCTTTTAAAACATTAAGATGAAGATATATTTTATGTCTCAACATCATGATATTTGGAAATTAGTTTTGGATGGCTATAGTGATCCTCCTATTCCACTAATTGATACAATAGGTAAGAAGGCTTGTAGAAACAACTCCAAGGAAATGAATGCCTTTATTTTTTGCCTATGATAGGTAGAGCTTATGAAGGTGATGCACTATGTATTAACCAAAGAGATATGGGACAAATTTAAGACTATCTATGAAGGACAGAACAAGGTGAAGATGGCCAATTTATAGACCCATAAAAGATAGTTTGAAAGTGTAAAGTTAAATGAAGATGAAAGCATTGTATCTTACCTATCGAAGGCTGATGAAATTATAAATTTCATAGAGGATTAAGAGAAGAATTAAAAGAGACTACAATTGTTTAAAAGGTGTTGAGATCACTAAATCCTAAGTTTAATTCTAAGGTATCTATAATAAAATATATGTAATATTTGGACAAGATAGAGATGGATGGGATTCATGGCATATTGACTACCTATGAGATGATAAAAAATTAAGGAAGACCTCTCAATAAGGAATCAACATTAAAAGTTGAGAATAAGTCAAAATCTAAGAAGGGAAAGGATTAGGACTATTTAGATGTTGATGATGATCAATTGATAACCATATTTTCAAGGAAGTTAAGGTTTAGATTTAGTAAGTACAAGGGCAAGTTACCTTTCAAATGTTTTAACTATGGTAATATTGGTTACTTTGCATCCAAGTGTCTAACAAGGATAGGACTAAGATTAATGAAGAACATGATGAACATCATGGAAATGATAGGAAGGTCTATAACCCTGATAAGAATAAGAGATATTTCAAGAAGAATGAATGTAAGAAAGGGTCATTTAAAAATAAGAAAAGTTTTGATACCAATGAAGACAAATCAAATGATGTTAAGTGATACAAGCACATCTGATATTGATGATGAAAGTAATGAACCTAAAGATGACAATAATGAAACCTTGTTCATGGACATATAAATAGATAATGAGGGTTACCCAAATGGGAAAGGCCTTATGGGTGATGTAGAGATAGATGAAGAAGAAGCTAAATTAAACGTTGAGGAAAAATTGGTGAGTGCCCTAGAGGAGTTGAAGCTCCAAAGAAGAAATAATCATAAACTAAGATCATTATTAAAAGAATATTAGGAGTAGATTAGCTATTTTGAGGAAATATTGAGTAACACTTCCAAGGAGTATGATGAGATCATCAATTATATTGAAGCATAGATGAAGATAGTCAATAAAAACCTAAAGGCTAAAGAGGAAGAATGCACCAGGTATGAAACTTAAGTGGAATCCTTAAAATATGAGTTGTATCAAGAATATAACAAGGTGAAGACCTTTTTGAAGTTTGAAAAGAGTATTGAGGCTCTAGATGACATATTAAGTAGTCAAAAGTCTGCAAGTGATAAGATAGGTATTAGTTTCAAAGAAGACCAAAAGGTGATAGCTCAAGTCAAGGAGAAGGCTATTAAAGACAAGAAGGTCAACATGAAAAGACATATCAAATAGTATAATGCTATGAGGTATTCTAGTTCATTCAATGGCTACTATTTTATATGTATCCAGTTTGGTCATAGAGCAAGAGAGTATAGAAGACCCTCCAAGAATGAGTACTCATGGGAATATGGAAGGAGTCATAGTTCACATAAATTAAATGATATGTATAAGGTTATTTTATATAGTTTTCATAATTTAGGATGAATTTAAATATTCTATCCTAATAGAGTTATAATCTCATCAAGTCAAAATAAGAGGTTTGAAGCTCTTAGAGTGAAAGAGAGAAGGCAAATGAATGTGTGGAAACCAAAGGCAATAAATGTAAGTCATCATAAATATATAAGATAAAGTGGAATGTTTTATATGGATTATCATTCTTCAGATGTGAAATCAAGTCAAGAATGTCTATTATCATCTCACATTGATGATAAAATGGTTGATGTATAGGTCAATCCTATATTGCTAATCAAGCCTAAAAGGATACTGAAGGATGTTTAGTCTTGTGAGCACATGGATATCTAGTAATATCCAAATCTTATGTTTTTTTATTTTGATATGGAAATTTTTGACTCCATTAGGCTTCATGGAGACACTCTTAAGTTAGTATAAGCATTGTGGATGCTTGGTTTGAGGGGGAGATATTCAGGTTGTTGACTAAGCTTGATCTATATTCTAAGTTCTTTTGAAGGTGGTATTCATAGATTAAGGGGGATCATGTTCCTATAATGATTTATAACCTATGTTTAAATAAGGTATAGTTATAGATGGTATTTTATGGAAGAGCCTTTGTCATTAATGTCAAAAGGGGAGAATGTTCAAGAAAGAAATTTGACTAGATTAGGTGAGATGTGAGTGATTAGATTGAAGAATGTTTTTCCATCAAAGATAAAGGGGGATTTTGTTGATAATTTTTTTAATTTATGTCAATTTTTATGTTATTTTATTTCAATATTGATGTCATTGATGTCAAGGTGCATCTAGTGAAGATACATGGTGAATGATTTGTGAGAAATAAGTTTACATGCTTGATGTGACAAGGAAGCCATGTGACAAGAGATAAGTTGAAGGTAACCTAATGTATATTTATTGAGAGAATTTTAAGGAAAAATAAGTATTATTTTAAGGTTCATTTCAAGGTTCATTTCAATTAAAACATGTTTGAGTACTAGTTCCTGAGTACATTGTGTCTTGAGAAGCCTAGTCATAATAAGCAGAGTCATATCATGAACATGTGCATGGTTATAATGAATAGGTATGTAAATAGGTAATAAATTATTTGATGAGAATTTAATTCATGATAAAAAGGTATATAAGCATCAAATATTGTATCAATATCAGTTGTTAAGCTTAGATTTCTTGACAAGCCTAGTCATGGCATAAATCATAGCATGAAGAGGCCTTGTGAGAAGGAGTGAGAATGGTAACTTGGTGAGATGGATTAATATAGGAATAATAGGATATATAATGTTTAATTATAATTTATATGAGGTATTTAATCACTTAGGAGAGTTTCAAGGTGAGCCTACAAGGATAAGACCTTAAGTCCAAGTTTACAACTAGACTAGTTTTTAGATCATGTCTGACCTGATGAGGTGTCATGAGGTGTTGTTAAGGCATATGAAGGATGTATGTTAGTGGTTTATCATGGTAAGAGGTTTTATGAAATGTATATTAGGTTTTAATTTCCTAGAAAATGGTTAAAAGGTTAGATTAAAAGACTAATGTGGTTTGTAGGTCAAGGTCTAGAGAACAAAAAGAGATATGATGGCTAAATGAGGTATGAGATTTAGATTTAAAGATAATAATGACAATGTGAGAATTATCAGTGGTGTTATATATTTAAATAGGTTTTTTTACAAAGTTTTAGTTCATGGTTTATAATAAAGGGAATGAAAAGTGGTTTTGAGGTCTCTAAAATGTAGAGAATGAAGGGTTCTCAACCTGAGAAGGACTTTCAAGTATTATATAGCTTGTATAACCTCTATATGGGGGATTTATATATTAATGATATATGGGTGAGGGTAATTTTTAATATCCCCAAGTAGTAGTTTTAGAAACAAGGGGCAATCCTTTATGAGTAACCATTAACACTAGAAATAGTGTTAACCTTCTCTAAAACACTAATAGTGACCAAATATGAAAGTTGTTATAAAGTGATTAGAGTGGATTGGTATGAATATTTAAGTGATTATATGTTTTATTAAAATATCATAAGAACCTCCAAGTGTGGTTGGTTTATCAGGTGTGTGAGTAGACCCTATAGGAAAGTGTTAGTTTCTCAAAGATTTGTTGTAGCAGTCAGAGTTGACCAAGTAAAATTATGAAAATAATTGGATTAAGAAGGATGAGAATTTTTTTTATGACCATGATGGTTTATGGGAAGGTTATAATCCTTTGGTGTGTGATGACCAGTTGCTTATAGGCCTAATGGTGTAAATAGTGAGAAACCCAAGTAGAAGTGAGAAGGTGATTAAGGATGTGTTATCATGGATTAGGGATGAATCCAAATGCATGGATATGTTTTTAAAGACATATAATACATGTTAATGGTGGATATAAATTTTTAAGGTTGGTGGATATGATGAAAATTTTGTTCATAAGTTGACCTATCTGGTTCAGATGAGATAGTGAGGTACAAGATCATGAGATTGGTCTATAATACAAATATTTTTATTTGACCATGTTATAATTAAGTGGTCTAATTATCTAATAATATTATCTATATACATTATGAGTCTCTTTAAATGGTCATACAGGTGATTGAAGGTCATAATCACCATGATTGGTCTTTAAGGCTAATTGGTCTGGGTAAGCAAGTTGTAGTGATGAGTTTGAGGCTCTATATTATAAGTTGAATTTTATAATACACATTATTTTGTTTTTTGGAACATGTGTGTTATATATATTATTTTTATAATTTTTTAGAGTTAGTGAAAGTGATTAAAATTTTGAAGCCAAAAGGGGTTGACTAGTTCAGGTTTGATTGTGTATACCAAAGACAACAAATTGGTCTATAAGACTAATATTTCCATGATATATTATGATATTTATATTTTAGGTTGTTATAAATATGTTTTATGATCATTATAATTCATTTTAATTCTTTTATATTTTTTTTTAGGTGTCATAAGTTCAATTTTCCATGACTATGATTTGAGGCTAGTTGGTAGTTCTAAGTGGGCTACTTACAAAGAAGGGTTTGAATCATTTTAACCTAAGATGTGAGTTAAAAATAATATAGTGATGAACCTAAGGTCATTTATATTATATATATGTTATTTTATTCCATGGTTTTTTGTCAAAATTGTGTTTTTGCTTTAGTTGTTCAAGATAGACTTTTTGAGTATGCATAGGCCTAATATGAACAATACTAATGGTGTGCTCCAATTTGTGGTTTGATATAAAAAGTGTCATGAATACTAGATGATATTATTAGAGGTATATTATAGTGTAATATGATATGATTATTCCATATGAGGTGTTTGAATGTGTTTCAAAGAAGCCAAAGTGTAATGTGTCTTAAGTAGACCTAATGGGATTAGATCTCCATGAGACTTAACTATGAGATAAGGCCTAATTGAGGTAGGTTAGAAATAAAGGGAATAAAATCATGTATGATCAATGTTTTTGATTTATATTTAAATATATTCCATTTTTGACATAGGTTAAGGGTGTTTGGCTGACCAATAAGGATATGAATAAAGAGACATATATATACAAAATAGTTTTAAGCTTATTTTGTGAGTGTAAGAGAAAGAAAATATAATAACATATTACAATGTAGAATAAGGTATAGTATAACATTATATTATTTTAGATGATTCAAGATAAATAATTTATATATGTTTTATGCATTAAAATCAATTTCATATGTCTTAATCAAGTCAAGAAGAGGACTATTTGAGCGAAGAAGCCTAGAAGGTAGTTTGAGAGAGATAAAAGAGAAAAAAGAGATAAATAAGGAGATCATCATATTTTGTGTGATAAAAAAATTCTTCCAAAGGTGATAAATGGTTTTATGTGTCTGAGTTTTTGCTAAGTCATCTAGGGGGTTGGTGCCTCCTTGCAAATTGGTGCTTGTTAAAGCCTAGTTGAGTTGGTGCTTAGCTAGTTGGGGTTGGTGCTCCATGTGAAGTGGGTACCTCACTAAATTTACTATTTATATTATATTAATGTATTACATTTGAATATATTAGTGGGTTTTTTCCCATTAAGGGTTTTCCACATATGTTAGGTGTTCTTTTGCTTTATACTTATATGGATAGTTGTTTATGCTTGCTAGATATATATCCTTATTTGAATGGTTCATGATTGCTTGAGTGGAATTGATAAATAATTTTTTTGAATAATAATTCAACACCATATTATTAATTTTTATTCTAATATTTAATATATCTGATATTCTTTTATCCCACATTAGATTCATAAGTGTGTCCAAGGAACAATCAAGAGATGATAGTCAAGTATTGATGCATCACCAATCTTAATATAGGTATCTTTCTAAGTTTTCATCTTTACCCATTTCATCCCAATATAAATGGGTCTTAATAAGATAATTAAATTTTATAATCTAGGGGATATAGACCCATAATCTAGAGGTTTGACCTAGACTATATGCAACCCATAACCTTAGGTCAATCCTATGTTAGTCCAAGTTTAAGGTGGATTTGAACTATCTTATTTAAAAGGGTGTAAATTGGGTTGATAAAAATGATATAAAACCTAATGAGACCATATTTAAAGTGCCTTGATACATGATTTAACAACTTTGGTAGACTTATAAAAGTTAAGGACATTTAGTGGTAGATCTACAAATAGTTACATGCAAAACGTATCCACTATATCTTCTTCAAAAGGTAAGAATATTGAGTTTATTTAAATATCATGGGATATTGATAGAATAAATAGGTTCCCTAGATTCAATCTTAATCCCACACCTCCAAATTCTCCAAATTATCCTAATTATGCCCAAACAAATTATACTTCAAGTCCTTTAACCCCATTGGCCAAGCCTAGGATGCAAGATTTTATGTCTTTTAATGGTGGAAATCCATTGAATATTAAACCATTTGATGATATCCTACTTTATATCCTTAATATCCTTCCCTAAATCATAGGAGAGAACTCAACTACCCATTTAGAGCACATAGGAAACATATCTAATCTATGCTCAGTTCATAAAACCCAAAATAATTGGTTATGAGACTTTTGGCAACCTCCTTGAGGGGTAAGGTACTCTAGTGGTATAAGGGAATCACACCTACGTATATAAACACTTGGGATGAATTTGGAGAAAACTTATGTAAACACTTTGAAGATATGAGTGACCATGTTTCCTTGGTAAAACAACTCACTTGAATCAAAAGACCCCCCTAAGAATTCATGGTAGATTTCAATTATAGGTTCCAAAAAACTTGGGACAGGATTCATACCATCATCAAACCAACCCCTAAATATTAATTCTTATACTATATAAGGGACTTAAAATCTGATGTGTTTGTTATGTTATAGGCAATATGGGGACTACTTTGCCAAAATATTATGAGATAACCATAAGGGTAGAAAAATACCTAGTCCAAGTAGTCAAATTCAATCTTAGGTCTCTCATACCTTTTTCCCCAAAAATTCAACCCCATATCCCCACCATTTATCTATTACCAACCCAAAATAATAAAGATAAGTTATATGGTGGCCATGTAAATAGGTTGGGTAGGATAGAGGGACTACTCAAGGCCTAAAACAACAAACTAGTAGCCTTAGAGAGGTAAAAGAATCCACCTTATAAGCCTTATCAAGCCCCCTAAAAAGATCCTTATCATTCCTACCCATACAACATGCCTCCTTATCAACCTAACCAACAAGGCCAAGAGTAGATTACATAGGCTAAACCTCACAATAGTTTTAATCCTAATAGTTTCTAGTAGTTATAGGGCCTTGGTGTTAACTCAAAATAACTATACATAAGAAGGTCATTGGTATGCTCCATTAAGGAAATCTAGTATAATGATAATGTCTATAAGTGGTGAAGGGTTTCAAAAATCCTATATATAGTAGGGTCTTTCCTTTCAAACACATGACACCATGCCTTTTCAATAACACAAGGATGGTTCGCTCATGCTTCATGGAGAAATTCCTTTCATGACCCTTGCTAAAGTGACAAATCAACAAGGGGGAATTAGAATTAAGTCACCCTCTAAAACCAATTTTGTTAATTTTTAATAAGGTGAACATTATTTGAGAAACTGGTAATGAATTAGGGTTAGAATGTGGCCAAGGTAGATGATGCAATTACAGCCCACATAAGGGATAAGATAAGGGTAGTTGATGATAATTTGGGGAAGTATAAGGAAACTCCTATACCTTCCTAAATAAATCAAGGGTCTGATATTCAAGATGCAATCCAAAAGTTTCTTCCAAAGTAGCAGATACCATAAGGACACGGGAAACATCAAAAAAGTCTTTTTATCACCCAAGTTACATAAGTTCCAAATGATGCTTTAGCTTCCATGTTGCAACCCAAAAAAGTTAGCTCTTCCTTTAAAATTGTGTAATAAATGAAGAAGTCTCATGTTAATATTACCATGTGGGATTTTTTAATCATTCTAGGGTAAAAGGATGTCATTCAATAATAACTCTCCAAGCTTCATGTCATGGATAAACAAGTTGATAAGGTAAGTGAAATCTTTGATAATGGAAGTCAACCTCATAAATCCTTGGTATCTAAGGTAGTCAAAGAACCTCCATTATATTTATCAATCATAATATTAAATTACCTTATTCATAATTGTATGATAGATAGTGGTGCTAGTACTTTTGTCATGCCCAAAACCATAAATGATAAGCTAGAACTCAAATATGAACCTAATAAAAAGGGATTTTTATAATTGTATGGGTCTCCCATAAAGACAGTAGATGTTCTTAAGGATCTTAAATTATCGTGGTTAATTAGCTTAATTGTATTGCATCTTAATGTCCTGTTAGTTTACCTTACACCCTATTTTGTTCTATGCTTGTCTAGAAATTTCACTACTAAAATTGGGGGTATCTCTTTTCTGATTGGTCATACATGATATTTAAGACTATTTATGAGATAAAGGTTAACATAAGGTCTGAACCTATTTATATGTTCCATTTATAACCCTACATGCCCAACCTATCTAATGTCAACTACACCATCTTAGATGAGGATGAACATATCAATGATAAAAAGAGTCTAAATAACCACTTGAAGGCATCTAATACTTATTCCCTGATGAGTGGGTACCATAAAACCATGGTTATGACCCCTAAAATACCATTGAATAGGTAGGACTAGGTGTGTACTATATACATGAAGGAGTTGTTATACCTAGTCTTTCTAGCCCAAGTCAAGAGTATGAAGGTATATGGAGTTTATTATTTAATGGATCAATTTTAAATAATGGGAGTAGGTTAGATGTTATGTTTATCTCCCCTTCAAATTAGAGGTATTATTCTAACTTAAGGTTTCAATTTATCTCCACTCCAAACACTATAGAATATGAGTCCCTCATTCATGGGCTATAATGGGCAAGGAGAAGAGGTATTAAGCTCTTGCAAGCAAAGGGATATAGTGAACTAGTGGTGCATTAGGTGAAGAGTATAAGTGTAGTCAAAAATACACTTTTTAAAGCCTAAAATCTCTAATTTTTTGATCTCTTATAGTAATTTCAAGCCTTTGACATCCATTCCATACTTACAGAGTCAAATCATGATGCAGACATATTAGTTTCCACTGGTGCATAGTATGACATAGTTAATGGAGTCAAAGATACTAAAGGGTAATCAAAAATCAAGGTAGTGTGTATGCCCTTAGTACTTGATAATGAGATAATTTGTTAGTTTTTTTAGATTGATAGTCATATTTCTTTCTTTCTCCAACATGAAGCAAAATTTTACTCAAAAAACCAAAGCAAGCTACAACATCAGTTTAGAGATCAGATTGTCCAGTTGAGGATAAATAAATTACCCAAGTATTTGGTGACATTAGAGATTATATTCAATGAATATGATCAATTAATGAGGGATAAGGTAAGTATCTCCACCAAAGAGGAACAATATGAGAAGGTTTCTATATTCAAAGACAAATTGATTAAGTTGGTGAAATTAAATACTAATGATGAGAGAGTTGTCTTTATAACATTATGTTAGGATTTCTTATAGAGTTGACTATATAGGGCCCCTAGTTTTATACCTTAATCAAAAACATTATGTTAGGATTTTTTATATGTATTTTCATGGGATTACAATGAATTGAAAGGGTTTGACCCTAGGTTGTCCAAACATACCATAGAGTTGGAGGAGAATGCAAAACTAGTAAGGCATAAACAAAGACCATTCAACCCCAAATTTGAGGTACTCATGAGAAAGGAGTTGAAAAACTCATTGAATATAAGATCATCTTCCCTATTAAACATTCCTCATGGGTGTAAAATATTTTATCTAGAAGGAAGAATAATGGGGAGATATGTTTGTGTGTTGACTTTAGGGATCTTGATAAGGTGTCTTTGAGAGATCAATATCCCTTACCATCCATGAATCATATTCTTGAAAATTTTGAATGATCTTAGAAGTTCTCTTTTCTTGATGAATACTTTTAGTATAATCAATTATTATTGAGAAAAGAGGATAGACACAAAAATTCCATCACAACCAAGTGGGGCACCTATGCATACATGAAGATACCCTTTGGACTGTCCAATGTAGGGGCAACCTTCTAAAGGGAAATAGATGTATCCTTTTAGAGAATCATTAATGAGATGGTTATCATCTACCTTGATGACATCACTATATTTTCAAAGGAGACTAAGGATCACATGACACTCTTGAGATTAGTGTTTGATAGATATAGATAGTTTGGGGCCTCTTTGAACCCTAAAAAATACATATTTGTAGTCCATAAAGTCAAACTTATAAGATATATTATGTCAAAGGATAACATCTCCATTTAACCTAAGAGGATATAAGTGATCCTTTATTTTCCCCTATATAAGCATAATATAGGGTCACAAATATTCTTGGGAAGATTAAATTCATAAGGAGATTCATTCAAAGATTTGTAGAGTTAGTGAAGTCACTCACATGCTCAAGAAGCATAAGGAGTTATCATGGAGAAAGGAAGGGAAAATAAGTTTTTAGGACATCAATCAGGCCATCAGCTAAGCTCCAACCCTAATTTTAACAAATATCTATTCATGTATTCCTTTTCCATAATTATTTCCATTTCTACTATGATCATGTAACAAAATGATGGACTAGAACAACCTATTGATTTATTAAATCAAAAATTATAAGGGTATGAATAAAGATACATATTTGTTGAAAAATATGTTCCTATTTTCATGAGAGGGATAAAAAAATTTAGATATACAGTGTCTAACAACAAGGTCTTTGTAATGGTAGTTCACCCAAGTATAAATGATTTCATACTTAATAAGAACTTAAGTCAGAAGAAGGATGGTTAGGTTACTAAGTGTATGGAATATGATACTGAATTGAGAGTTACCAAATTGATCATAGGTATGGTAATTTATGAACATCTTGTAGAAAAGGTTAACTAAGAGAAAGAGATGGTATTGGCAGTCCATGACAGTTAGTAAGTAGCTTTAAACATGACCCCTCTTAGCTGGACCAATGATGTGGTGAAGTTTCTAAAAATAGAGAAGTGTCTTATAGGATTAGATAGGAAAAAAAGGACAATTTAGAATACAACCCATCCCTTACATCTTTTTTGATGGATTAATCTTTAAGGACATATGAGGTATGCTCTTAAGGTGTGTTGAATCAAGTCAAGTTGATAGGTTTTTAGAATAGTGTCATGATGGGCCTAGAGGTGGACACTTTGAAACCAACACCACAGCTTCCAAGATCACTATAGAAGGCTAATTTTTTCCCACCTTATTTAAGCACTCGCATTCTTAGGTTAGTAAATGTTCTAAGTGTGTTATGTTAATAGGTAAATATAGATTAACTACCTTACCCTACAACCCATATAAGTTGAATAACCACTCATATAATGGGGTTTATATTTCATAGGAATGATTCATCCCTCTTCTATTATTGAGAATAAATGGGTTATAACAACCACTGATTACTTTACTAGGTGGGTAGATGCAACTACACTCAAAGAAGCTAATGAGAACTTAATTTTGGAGTTCTATGATAGTCTTATGACTAGGTTTGGGGTCCCCTTTACCATTGTATCAAATAATTCCTTGGACTTAAACAATGATAAATTGAATGAGTGGGACCTTAAACATGGCATCGATCTCAAATATTCCTCTATCTACTACCCATAGGGCAATGGGCTTGTAGAGTCCACCAACAAAAACTTGATTAAGATTAGTAAGAGGACAATGGAGAACAATCAAATAGAATGGCACACAAAGTTGAATATTCTATTATGGGTAGATATATATACTCATAAAAGGTCTACTAGTCACTCTCCTTACCTCCTTTTTTATGGTAAAGAGGAAAAAATTCCCATCTCACTTGAGTTTCCAGCATTAGAACTTGCACACCAACTTCATGGAGAATATTACAATGGAAGTAAGAATGAATGAGCTGAGAGAGTTGGAAGAGATAAGTGATAGTTCTATACATGTTATTTGATCCATAAAACACCAATTAAATATATCATTTGGCAATAAATCTTCATCTAAGACCTTTTAATAGGGAGATGTAGTGATTAAATGGGATGAAGACCATGCCAAGCTCGGTAAACACTCAAACTTTGATGGTATTTGGAGTGGACCATATGTCATTACTAGTTATAAGGAGAACAATGATTTAAAACTATATATATTTAATGGTTAATAAATCCCCATATCTTTTAATGTAATTTTCCTAAAGTATTATTATTAGACAACACCAAGTCTTATTATACATAGTAGTTAGTATTTATCTCTTTCCTCTAAGTTCTTCAACACATTCTTGGTTGTTTGTTGTCTTATCCTACTTATTTTATTATATGTGTGTTTTAATATTATTTTCTCTTTTTGTGTCTTTTTGTGTCTCATTAAGTCTCAAGGTTTGAAAGATATTGAGTAGAGTCTATGTTCAATCAAAGATTCACTTTCTAGTCATGAAGAGCAAATTAAGAGGTTCTGAGTCCCCTTGACCGGTACGCTAGCCAAGATAGATGATTCAACATAAATGTTGACCACTTTCTAGTATTATACCTAAAAAGGGTTTAAAATAAAATATTAATCATGATCCATCATTAATTATCATGGTTTTTATACCCCTTTGTGAGACTAAGTTGTTTAACAGGTTCATTATCTTGTTGATGTTATAATATACTTGATGTTTACCCCTAGTTCTTGTATCAGCTTATATTAGGTGTTTTTATAGTTTTTTAACATGCATTATGTTCCTTGGTTAGTTATGATGAAGCCTTAACATTCAAAAGTGCCATGGTAGAGGTGAGTTGATAAGATAACCTAGTGAAGAATCATGAATACCTCTAATTTGCTCAATCATATAACGTATGTTAATTTCAAAGCTTTTGAGAAAATCATGAGAGTATATTGGGACCAAATTTAATTCCTTAATATGTCCTAAAGGTTTACTCATATGTGTTGTCATGTTATCCATTTTTTATGTCTCCTTAAGGTCACATGTGTGTCCTAAAGGCAATATTTTTTACCATAATTAGACCTTATTTGACCTTGATAGGATACTAAACCACCATTTATCCCTTCAATATATTTCATGGACTTCAATTACACCATCAATAATACATTACATGTACTATTGAATCCCATTCCCATAAAGGTCAATTCTTAATTACCTCTAATGGGCCCTACACATTCCAAATTATGCCTGTTTAGCTTCCATAATTCATAACATAGACTTTAAAACATCACCTAACTCATAATTTCCCTCTACCCTACCTATTAACAATGTATTTTATTCTAAAACATGAGATGATGTAGGGAAGATGTAGGTTTTAGAGGTTTTCTAAATGGTACAAATCCATATAGTATGGATTAACTCAAGTGGAGTCAAGGACCTATAAGGTGAAGTAAATAATGGCATATATTGGAGAAAATAGAGTGTTTCAATGCTTTAGGAACTCAAAACCAATACACCTTCCCATTAAACTCATTGGTAGGCTTAGAGAGCACTTTAGGTTTGTGCTCAGACCATATGAAGGAGAGAGAATAAAGACCCAAGCTCTTGGATAGATAAAGTAGACTTGGTTACCTTTCATATATGATAATTTGTTTTAGGATTGGTTTTCTTATCTCTATGAACATTCCTTAATAACCTAAGGACCTTGGTCATCATTCACATCTGCACAAGATAAAAAGATAAAAATAGTTTTGATAGATCCCTAGTTAATTGGATAGACTAATGGTTGTTCCTAACTTATTAGGACATGTAGTAACTTCTCATGACTTATTAAGTGTTTATACCACAAGTGGGATCTTATAAAATTGAGAAACACCAAAACTATCATGGTATTTAATCTACAAGTAGATTTGGATGGTAAAGTGGAGTGTTGAGTGCTCCCACATAAAGGTTGACAGTATTGAAGGACCAATAAGATGTTGTAAACTCACCTATGTCTCTTTTATCCAAGTTTATGTTCACATAAATCTCTTATCCTCTTAGGGTTTCTTTAAAGGAAGGGGTACATACACATCTAGGTTCACTTTGTGGAAGGATTGTGCGTTGTTTAATGGTATCCTCAAAGATTTCAAACACAGTCAATAACATGAAACAGAGTGTTGAAATCATAATAAGTCACCATTATATCCTTATATGTATGTTCTTAACCCCCATGATATCCCCATATAATTTTAAACTATATTCTAGCCTCCAAACATTTCCAAATTCACCTTAATATAAGTTAACATTTCTTAGCTAATCTTAAGGTTCTTTGAAGAATCCTAGGTTTCATATTTTGATTATATATACCTTTTTTATGGCCTCCAAAGTATTATGTCCTAATGGGTATACATATTAGGGTCTCCAAATTTATTTTGGATTGTCTTAGGTAGGTCTCTTTATTTCATTCCAAGTCACAAAAGGATCCTTTCCATTTCATGATTCTTTCACTGCCATTTCACTATACATTAACCCTTGCACTCCATGTTCAATTCCATATTCTTCCACACTCATCCCCTTCAACTCATACACCCATATTTCTAAGACTAAACCCTATTAAATAGGCCTAAATACCCCTTGGAACATTAAATAACCATAAGTGCATAATATATATATATATATATATATATATATATATATATATATATATATATATATATATATCCATATAGCCTATCGAGGAAGCAAATAGTCACCTATAAGAAATCATTTGGGCCTACTGTGAAAGAGTCTTCAAGAGAACTAGGTATGGCTGACTCATGGGAATAGGAAGTGGTATGATAAAGAGGATAAATACCCTAAATAGGTGAATTAGGATATGAAAATGTTCGTAAAGGTTTCAAATATCTATAATTCTCTCTCATCTCATAGAAGCTTGTTGCTTAGACCCCTTGTAGACAATCAACATGTACAAGTTAGTGCTTTCAACACTGTGAACATGCTTGGAGACCTACATCTTACATAGAGTAAGAGATAGACATTATGCATAAAAATAAAATATTCAAATTTATTAATGAGACAAAATTCAACAATCATCCCATTTAAAGGGTAAAAGGGCACCAAATATAGACCTAAGGGTAACATAGTCCTAACTAGGCATAAACCCTAAGCCTAAGAGGGAGAAAGCATACACAGTAAAATGATGTTGAAATAATGATATATGAGAGTGTACCTATTCTTTATGAGCATGTTAAAATTATTAATTCCATGTGAATCTCAAGAAATAAGGGATAAATGCCTAATCAGAACCCTCATACTATTAATCACTCATATTTGAAGGTAACCTACAAATAGTCATGAGAGGGATTTTATTTGAGGCCCCTGTAGGTGTTAATAAGCCTTAAATTTAGGTATAAATGGTATATTTTAGTGGATTATTATGTACATGATTCCATTTGGGTCATAAAATCATTGGGTATACCCTCTTTTTTGTCTCAAACCTATCCTAGTTTATTGACAATTAATTATAGGGCTAGGTAAGTGACTTGATATTTTATAGAACTTGAAGGAAGACTAGAATACATAAGGAATTTATAAATCATTATAAAATTAAGAAAAATGTATTAAAATACCATCTATATTATGCAACATTCAATATGTTAATCATATACCCTAGAGGGTAAGACATAGGATATAAACCTCAAGCCTAGTCTTACACCTTATTGCCAATATTGAACACATCCAAGTACTTATGAAAAGATTAATGACCATGAGAAATTTGGAAGAATGTTTTAGGTCTTGATAAATTAGTTTCAAGTGAATATAAAGAACAAAAGGGTTATAATTTTCTCAAAACCTAGCTCAAGTCACATATCTCTAACATAGCTAGCTCGAGGTACACCTTCAAATTTCATACCCTTCACCATAAATAGGTTTAAGCTCAACACTCTTGGGGAAATTTAAGTACCCTTATGGAATCAAAATACATAAAATATTGATAGTCATTAAAGGTCTCAATTTTATTAACAATCCATAAGAAGTTAACCTACTAAAATTGGCCAATAAAAAGCTTGAGGGTCACCTTTCAACACTCCTCTCTTCACACACCTTATGCATGGGATCCCAAGATATTTAGGGAAGATGGGGGGTAAATTTAATATAATTTATGGAAATTATTTATAGTTTATGTTTCTCTTCTCTATGAATAATCACTAAGATGGTGGACATCCTAAACCCTTTCTAGACCCTAGATAATACCTGATGGTAAATTTTTTCAATAAAATGCATCTAGATGGAGTTATGTGATTCTAAAATGTTCTTTAAGTTCCCCTTAGGTTTTTTGGAAATCATGATAACCCACTAGTTGGCATGTGAAAGGGTCAAATTGCACAAAATAGTCTTGAGAAGGCTAATTTGGGCCTACAAGCAAAGAAATGGAAAGTGTTTGTATGTATCATGAGTTTAAGGAGATATAATAGGTCCTAAATCATCTAGATATTTATTTAACAACCATATACAAGAACCTCCATGATTGGTTTTGCAAGTAGATAGACCTAAGTATTGAGATTAAGAGTTATATCCACTCGAAGAAGGTCAAATGGCTTAATCAAGATAATATTGCTACTCCATGGAATATTTGAGGTAATTTTTAGGTTTAAAATAATGTAAATGTGCCTTAGAAACCTAGGGTTAGATCTAGAAATCAAGAATCATGTATTTAGATAGACTGATCTAAATCCTCCATTAGAGGAATGCCATAAGATAATGTGGATCAGAGGGTAAATTGAGAAACAAGGTTACCTCAGACCTTCATGTAGAAGGTCATCATGTTTTTTAGGGACCTTTTTGTAACTTTGAATTCTAGGGAAATTTCCATAGTTAGTCCTTTTGTCCTACAGATACCCAAAGGCTATCTAGGAGGCATGTTTCTCACATGAGGATCATTTTATCATGATCATAGCTATAGAAAACCTCAACATGGGGGTATAATCACTTTATTAAAGTTAAAGGGGTTTGTCAATATTCATTTAGTGCAAGTAGTTTAGATTTTTAGGCCCTAACTTCTATGAATCATTGTTAAAAGTCATAGGTAGTCTTAAACCCCTATAAAACCTTAATAATGACTTGAATAGAGAGATTTGATGAGAAGTTCATCCAAATAGGTAGAAACAACTTAACAAACACCCATAACATGTTGTTAGCTCAGAGGATGCCATGTTTATGGTACTTTATTATATGGATGTTATATGGACACCTCCATAAACTATAAGTGTTTAGGGTTTTAAGTGTTAAATGGGATGCAAGCCTTAGTTAAGAGTTATAAATAATAGGAAGAGTTGGTTGGAAAATTATCATATCTATCTAAAGCTTTGATTTTTCATTTATTTTCCTTTAAGTTCCTCTTCTAACTTCTCTTATTCAACCATTTTATGAGGCTAGTCTAAATGGCCTAGTCATGAAAAATGGATGAATTTGAAGACTAAGGATGTTTGAATGGTCTAAATTACAATGTATAAGGTAAATACATGATCTCTTCAAGTCTTCTCAAATGATTTAAGAGTCTGGTTTAACTATCTCAATCATCCAAGTAGTGAATGGGTGGAAAGAGAGGAACTTGTAGGTGAGGCCTACTTAATAAATAAATAAAAGATGACGATGGACGTAGAATGAAATTATGAAGTTAATGAGCCACCTTGGGACATTTTTAGCTATCCATTTACGTGATTAGACCCCATTTTGAAGATCATAATGAAGGTCTTGGGTAGATTTCTTATCAAAGTCAGCATGTAGGCATAGACAGTCACTTGATACTCATGAAAAAGGGATTCATCTAGCCACTTTTAATATTGTAAATAATGGATAGAGAGGGAATTTATTGATGGTGGTGAACATGATCTTTCCATAGGTTAAGCATTGAAAAAATTAGGTAACAACACCTCAAATGGCCCATTCAAGATACCCATTCACTCAAGAAATACATGGAATGAGTAATGGTGATTATAATAATTTCCATATTGCCACCTTGGTATCTTCATGGATTCTCCTATTATTATATTCTCTCTCTCTCTCATGAACATTCTATATATTTATGCATTTATCTCTTTTTTCTCATCCCTTGACTGTGTATAGCAAAGATTTTCCAAAATTGTACTTTATACCTTAAATCAATAGAGAAAATAGTTGTAGACCTTTTGAATGAGTGTTTTTTTTTAACTAGAAGGGGTAAAAATTTATCAAAAATGAAAGCAGAAGCAACAATTACAATCTATTGTCCTGGTCAACAAGTTGATCTAGCTTTTGTGATAAGTTTAAAGGGAGCATCGTGTGATCCATAATGCTCCAAGGTGGTCCGAGCTCAGAAGCCCATTTAGCCAAAGCATCGACAACCCCATTCCAATCTTGGGGAATGTACATGAAGACCACAAAGTCCAAAAAGTTACATATCTAAAGGATCTGATGAACAACCACAGCCAAATGTAGAAAATATCATGGAGATGATCAAACACCAATTTGAACATAGCTTTTTATCTGAGGGTGCTATTCAACCCCTACACATTCCATGATAGGATAGTCATTGGGAAGAATGGGGAAAATGTTCCTCCAGGGTCTTAACAACCCTTGATTCCACCAATAAATCCCCTGTAATTTTAATTTTGTCCTGATCTTTTTTGCACCCAACTCTGGAAGGTGTAGTGAATGAAACTTTCTTAAATGGCCTTTGCAATAAGCCTAGATCAGGAGATGATCCTTTCTCTTTGATAGATGTACCAACATCTTTGACCAAATCAGCCCAGTAGGTGTCCTTGTCCTGTGCAACCATTGAAACTACAAGTGTGCCTAAATCGGGATTAAGATCAGCCTCTAGAGTTTGCCTAATCTCGATGTCCTAGGAGTCATTGTACATTAGCTGCTTCTCTTCTATACCCAGTTCTCCTCCCTGATCCAATGTAGGGATACCATCTTCAATAAGCATGCTGTCCAATACCTCAAATCGATTTAAACTAGAATCTACTTGCCAGTCAAAGTGTGTGCATTTCTGCCTGTAGCCTTTTACATTGCATCTGACTGGGATGAATCCATCCGTCTCTTGACTAATGCTATTGGATTGGCATTGTCCCCCACTTGAAACATTTAATTGTGCCTTTCCTCCTATCACATTATTATTCTAGGCATTTGCAGAGCCCGTTTGAGATGAAATACCATTCCTTTTTCCATCATTTGTCTTCTGAGGGCCAGAGGGCTCTCCAACTGAACCTAAAAATTTATAAGCAAGAGGGAATTGATGATGTAGATGTCCATAAACATGGCATATTCTACATCGAAAGGGGATATACTCGTATTCTATTTGTTGGATCCAAGATGAAGAACCCATACAAATTTCCATTACATCTGGCAAGGGATTATTTTAATCAATGTCAACATAGATACAGGCATAAGAAATCACCTTTTTTTCTAGTGATTGGTGCGCAATTGTAGTTGGGGTCCCCAACATGGCAGTAATCTAGCACAGGATATCCTCTCTCCAAAACTCCAAAGGGAGTCTTGGCAACCGGACCCAAACAGGAACGTGAGATGGAAGATCCTCTGTAGAGTTAAACCCCACATGCCAGGGTTTGATGAAGAGACCATTATGATCAAATAAATATGGGCCTCCTTCAAAGATTCAATTTTGGTCAAAGATAGAGGACAAATTTACCATAAAATAACTATTACTAACAAGCATAATATCAAAATCTCCTTCGACCTACCATGATCAGCAAATCCATGCTTCCAACACTGACAGGGAGATTCTAATGCCTAAATATTTACAAATCAGAGCATGGGTTGTCAGGTACTCTACATCATCTCTAACCATCTCTGGAGGGATTACCATCACTGGCCTATCTAAGCTTCATAGTAGACATTTGTTTACTTTATTAAACTTTGCCCTTTCACTGACATAATACTTCTCCCCCTCTTGGGAGCTCATCCCTTGTGTAGAGCTCTCCCCTATGCCTACCACAGTTGGGCCACCATTTCTGCAACCTTCACTCACATCCAACATTGCTCCACCTCCCTGTGATGCATTACCAGCCATAAATCTATAATTACCATCTCGAAACATCAGAGATGAAATCTCTTCAAATGAGTGTTAGTGTGTATTATGATAGTTGATTTTTAGAATATATGATTTTCACTTTATTTTTTAGATCCTTTCATGCACCTAATGTCATATTTCACTCTATTTAGTTTGTATAAAATGTTGATAAGTAGTAGCAATCTTGAAGTGTTGATGAGATAGTAGTGTCTTGTGTAGACCTATATCCTTAGCCTTTAAGTTATAGACCTTATACTTGAAATTCATATGAAATATTTATGCCTAGGATTTTGTTAAGAAGCGTGATAAGTTTTTAGCCTTCATTATATTCATAATTGTGTCCAAGGAACAATCAAGAGAGGATAGTCAAGTATTGGTGTATCACCACTCTTAGTATAGGTCTCTTTCTAAGATTTCATCTTTAACCTTTTAAAACCAATATAAATAGGTCTTAAAAAGAGAATAAAATTTGATAAATCAGGGGAACTATCCCCATAAGTTATAGGTTTGACCTAGACTATAGATAACCCATAACCTATAGGTCAATCCCATATTATTCCATGTTTGAGTTGGATTTTAATAGTCCTCTTCAATAGGGTGTAACTTGGGTTGCTAAAAATTAGGTTACTACAATTTTAAATAAATTCATCAATACTAATTTCATAGATAAATAATCAAATGAAAAAATAATCTTATATATATATATATATATATATATATATATATATTAAAACATTTACTCAAAAATTAATTCTCTAGATTGATAAAATAAAATGTACAACCTATGATACAAAAACTAGGGCACTCAAGAATCTTAATGAGGGCATGTTCACCACTTTGGTTCTAACTGGCCGTGACTTTTAAAAAACTTTCATTATATAATTTGATGCAACAAGGAATGTTATAGGTGTATTCTTTATGTAAGATGGTTGGTCCAATACATTTGAAAATATCTAACTAAATGGTGATAAAAATTTTGTAGCACATTTATGAGAAGGATTTTTTATTTTATTATTCATGTTTTCAAGAAATTGATTGCTTATTTAATTGGAATAATTTTAAGGTAAATAAAAATCAGTAAAATATAAAATAATTCTTATAAAAAATGTTTTTTTCAAAGAAGCAACAAAATATGGTCAAAAAGATGTTAGGGTATGTCTTTGAAAGCATATAGAAGAAAGGAAAAGAGAATATAATGGTGGATTAACTTTCAATAAGATAAAAAAACATGGAGGATTATTTAGTTTACATGTCCATATTGTAAAAAAATTTGATGGATAAGTAAATATGTAAATGGTAGCAGATGTAGATATTCTAAATGAGAGTAAAACCTTGAATAAAATTTATATAAATGGGACACCCTGTGGTACAACGATATGGTAAACCTATGAAATAAATTAAAAAATAAGCATAATGTTATTGAATATATCCATTCATATTTAGTGGGGGATCATTTAATATTATTAAAGACTCATCATATACTCAAAAAGTATTTTTATTAGGAAAGATTAAATGGTGATGTAAAAAAAGTGTACTAGTTTTTTGATGTATCAACAAAACAAAGGAGAGATTATTAAAACACTATATATTTTGTAGTATTTATCTATTCATGTCCAAAAATGGGAGGATTTTTCAATGGATTTAATTGTGTGATTACTAAATTTATAAGATAAAAGTGTCACCATAATATTCTCTGATAGACTCATAAAATATGACATTTTTTCTTTGACACTTGCTTTTGTCATAAACATAATGGTTGCAGCATTTATGGTTATGATTTAGAAGCTACATGGAATATAAAATATTATAGTAAGTGATAATGCCCTTGTATTTTCTATAAATTAGTTATTTATTTATAAACTTTTATGGGTATTCATGTGGATAAGACCTATATATATCACCACAAATATTATTGAGAAAAAAATGTTTAATAAGTTTTTAGAAGGACACATCCATTTATTTGTTTACGATAAGTAGGTATAGTGGTTTAACTATATGCCACCAATAAAGTAGTGGTATAACACTTATTTTCTTACTTGTTCTAAGATATCCTCATTTATATAATTATAGGGATATCATCCACCATTCATCACCTCATTATTAAAATTTATACCCAAGAATCTGAGTAGTTTGAAATAATATTAATCATCAACATGATGTTTATCTAGTCTCATGAATAAATTATCCATGGAGAAAAACAAAATAACACAACAAGTAGATTAACATAGGAGTGAAATACAATTTGAATTAAGATATTAGTTTTGTCCTAAGTTGTGTCCATGTATACAAATATATTTTAATTAAAAAAATTTAAAATATTGTTACCAAATTATTAGTCATTAATTTTTTCATAAAATATGGGGAGTGGTATAAAAATTGGAGATGTAACATTAGCTAAAATAAAACTAATAAATTCATGTTTCATGTGTCATGTTTAAATAAATTCATTTCTTGGAATATTGTATCCTAGACAAGTTACCAAATATTGATTAGGAGGGAAGAGTCATATTGAAACCTTAAAAAATTATTGAGACATGAACTAATATATTAAAAATTAGGATGATTACAAAGTATCTTGTCAAGTGGAAAAACCCAAATAGCAAGGACATGAATTGGGAAGATGAATAATTCATATAGAAGCATTCATAGTTTTTTAGTGTTATGGAAGACTTTATTTTTAATGGAGGTATGTGATTCCCTTAATATATGGCTTGTATTGGTACATGTTTGGTCAATATTTTGAATGCATAACCTTTGAATTAATCATTTTTAATCTATAGGTTGCATGTTGGTAGATAGTAGTTAGCCTATTTTGATTTATGGATTTCCCAACCTAATTAGGATGTATATATAGTGTTAAGATATTATGAATCATGTATTAAATTTATATTATAATTGTAATGAATCTAAAGGTTTCCAAATATAATTAGTTTTGTGTTACTTGAAAATATTTTTCTCTCATATAACTAATATTTTTTTTATCTACTCTTATTTTGAAGTGAATGTTTTTATTATTCTTGTGTGACATAATAGATTGTGATATATTTATATGATTCATTATTATATGATATAATAATTTAAATACACCATTAAACCCATGTTTTCTCCTTTTCAAGCCTTTATTTTAAGGCATTGGACTACCCAATGACATCTTAAAGTTACCCATAATTTTTATAATGTCATAGGTTAGACCAATGATGTTTCTATTCTATTTGAATTTTTTAATTCCATCAGATAGGTCAATGACATAAACTAGATATGATAATGAACTTTGATGATTTTGACATGTTTCTATAGGGTTAATGATTATCATTTATCAAAACATATACATCTAATTTTACATAATCATGCATGCAAATCCACCTCCTTAAGAGAAAATAGGAATTGAGTATAGGGATCCAAGATAATGGGAAGACAAGTTATCCCAATGAGATAAATATATAAAGGAGATAATTTGAATGAGCAAGGTAAACCTTGTCTTAGGAGTCCCCAACTTGGGTCTACTTAGGTATTCTTATTTCCACCTTAACTTCACCTAAAACCATATATAAAAAAATTCTACAAGGCAAGAGGAGATTAACACTTTGAAAATTAAACCCAAATTAAGGAGACTTAACCCTATAATCTTTATTTTGTACTTTAACTAGTATATTACATTGGTTCATTTCATATCTTACATGTTTATAATATCACATGTTTTTTAGTCCATTATTATATTTATAATTTATTTATTTATGACTCATGCATACCATCTAACAACACCATTAGGCAAGATAGCTCATGTTTACCACCTGACAAAAATTTTATTACCTATATCTCTAGTTTAATATTTAACAACACCTTATATCTATTTATTTTATATAATTGCTATTTTATTTGTATATTCACATTTTAAATCCATTACAACCTCTTATGATCTTAATCATTTTATAAATCCCTAGACCATTTTGTGGACTAACATAGTGTATGTGTGTTCAATCTAGAATGGTCTTTTACCTTCACTTCATTTTATATGATACCTTTATTTTTTTACCCTTTTTTTTTCATACATTATAGTGAATATCACATGAATATTACCCCACCACTATTTTGGTAATATTCACATTTTTTTATCTTCTTAAAATTATTTATTTTTTAAGTATACCTTTCTTGAATAATTTATTTTGTTCCTTTAAGAACCCTAAAGTATGTTATCTCTTTCCTACAATGGATTATATCAATAATAATTAAGAGGAATCCACAAAATGCTTTTCTTTCTATCAATAAGTATCCTTAAAAGGGTTATCCTTCTTAAAAAACAATGATTACAACATGGATTTTAGTGACATCAAAAAAAACAATCCCAATCCCACCAACATGGTCAACATAAGATCCAAAACCAACCAACGTCAAAATAAATACAAAAAATCATTATTATGCCATGAGTAATTAGATAAAGAGGAAGATAAATATGATTAAAGTGGGCTTACACATGAAATACAAAACTTTATAGTTAAAAATCTTAAGTACATAGGAAATTCACATGAATAAATTTGAATATGTTGTAGCTCTCAACGTATTCAAAACCCCTCCTATGTCCAATTTTATCTTAGGAATTGGTTAAATTAAATTCATGATGTTTTTTATCCCTTCCTCTTCCACTATCTCAACCATATCTAAAACCATGGTGGGTGCTACCACTATTACCCATAAATTCAATTAAAAATTGCCAATAAAGCTTCTAAAACTACTCAATCAAATCAATAAATGTAAAATCCTTTAATGGATCTAACTAAAATGATCATGTGTCTTTTGGAATAAATGACCTATTTGTAAACATTTATCACAAACAAATTCATGTGATTGTAAATAAACCATAAAAATATTATATCAACCTAAAAAACATTATGCATTATTCCTAATAAATGAGCCATGAATCCCCCCTAAGGATCATCTTAGGAACATATTCCCACAAACACCTATTCACAATAAGTACTCCAAATTTTAAAAAATGAACCTTTTCCACCTTATATTTCAACCATGGACATTGGTGAATCAATCCAATGATCATTTATGATGGGTCTAAAAACCTACTTTTCATATTAATTCCAATGGTAACTTTTACAACTATTGGCTCAAATACAACACCTATGCATGATCTAAGCCTATGACCGACTCATGAAACCACATTTTTTATTTGTGGCATGTGTCATATTAGTAATTATTTCAACATAATCCCAAGCACATGTGCTTAAAATAAATTCATAACTAATATTTTATGATTTTACCCAATTATAATAGTATTAATATTGTACAATACAACACTATAGTAGCATTACCAAAAGAAGACAAACTAATGATTAGTTATGAAATGGTTATAACATGTTATTTTAATGGTACAATTGATTATCCATATTATTCCTTTTTTATATTAATATAAATTCATATTATTTGTATTTAGAATGAATCTAGGGAGTACATATATGTCATACATATAACATTTTACATCTTATATTGAAATTTGAAAAATACAAATTTACAATTAAATTTTTAATCTAGTGTTTATTCTCTTCTATGATCTTTACCATGTTTTACTATATTATGATATATCCTTAGGTCTCTTCATTCAATATACCATTCTATAATAACTATTTAATATTTTAAGTGAGGCTTTGAATTGGGCCTCCTCTTGGATTCTTGATCAATGTTATCAAATTTTACACATTTTATGTCATCTCATAGTGGGATAAAATTTGTATCTAAATTATTTCTCTATTTGAATGATGTCTTATACAAGGACTAATTATATGCAATTATGGCTTAAAACTCATGACCATTCAACATACATTATTTCATTTCCTTAGTTAGAGGATAAATCAAATATAGATACACTTAATTCACAAATATTATATAGAATGATATAGGATGTTTTGTAGAGGAAATGAGAAGATCTATAAGAAATCCATTCACGTGAATGATCATGTATTTTTGATCAATTGTATCACCTTATCAATCATGTTCACACTCATTCCAACACATGTCTCTCATAGTGAGATTTTTGTGTTCACACACCATACAAAGTAAATTTCAATATATAAATCCATATATTTGAATAAAAAATTAATCTAGATAATTTAGATAACTATCTTAATCTAATATGTTCATACGATGTGATGAATCATTTATCTAACCAAGAAAATATTTCATTTGCTCTTATAAAATTTTATTTATCCATAAATAAATGGGGGATAAATATTGCACTACATATTAACATGTTGACTTAAAAACATCTGTAGATATATATAATATTTTTATGGAAGTAATCAAATTGAATTATTATATTGTGGTAAACTATGATGACTAGTACATCAAGTTTTCTTAGTTATGCTAAGATTATGACCATTATATGTAAGAATACATAGACACTTTTCCTATGTTAGTTTAAAAAATAAATTTTAAATAATTTAATAAAAATAATGTTTTTAAGTATAGGTCAAACTTGAGACCATATATCTAATCTGATATGGATTTCCTATATATCTCCTACATTTGAGAAGCCTATATACTTTCATTTGAGTTTCAATAAAAAACTAAAATAAATAATAAAAAAGAATATTCCAAGCCTCAAAACAAACTACAATATAAACATCTCAATTAAAATACTAAATAAGGAATGGCCCTTTATGACATCCTCAAAATAAACACACACCATCAAATAGTCAAGTTAAGTAGTCTAATACTATAAAATGGTGTTTAAATTATAATTCCAATAGTCACTCCCTTAAATATTATCACATTAGGATAACTCTAATTTCATAGATTGATATAGTAGATATAAGGACTATGACATAATAGTAAGATACAAAGATCATATATTATAAAATTAATGCTATAATGTGTACCCTAAACATTATTTCTTCTTCTATCATAGATTCAAAAGAAATATGATTTTTTCCATTCATAAATGTTGATAAATGGTCAACCAATGCACTTAATCATTTAAAATGTAAATCAAAAGTATATAATTTATAATTAAGTAGTTTTATGAATGAAATTTATTCTAAATCATCATCCAAAACATCCTCATTTAGATGGATTGATGTAGTATTTGAGAAACATGCCACTTAGAAATGTCACATAGTGTTTAAAATATTTTCAAGATAGAAATATTTTCAATGCCATGCCATTATAGAAATGTGATGTTGTACTTGCTCAACCATATATATACCATCAACATGTAGTTTATGAAGTATATCCTAGAATCATCATCATATATACTAATTATATGTGATAATACATACTATAATTAGTTCATTTATGTACATATTATTTCACCTACAAACTATTCATCTTGTAGGACACATCCATACTTCAATATCCATGATTTCACATCCTAATAATTTCAATGAGACTAAGGTGGGTCAGATATTTTCCATCCTCAAAAAAAACACAACCATGGAATGATAAAATTAAGTATTCCAAGACTAGAAAATGGTGTTTAAATCATAATTCCAAGAATTAATCCCATAAATATTGTCATATTAGGATAACTCTACTTTCACAACTTGAGGTAGTGGGTACAAGGAATATGATACTAGAGTAAGATAAGAAGATCCTAGATTTAAAAACTAGTGATATAGTGTGTACCTCAAACATTATCTATTCCTCTATAATATATTTAAAGGAAGTAAAAATATTTTTTCATTTATAAATGTTGATCAATGGTAAACCAATACACTTCATCATTTACAATGGAAGTCTAAAGTATAAAATTTATATTTAAGTAGTTTCAAGAATGAAATTTCCACTAATTCATCATCCAAAACCATCCTCCTTTGGATGGTTCAGTGTATGATTTGAGAAACATGCCACCTAGTGTATAAAATATTTTCAAGGTATAATTCTTTGCAACACCATACCATTTTGGGTATGTGATGTTTTATTTTTTCAACCATATCTTTACCATTGACATGTAGTTTATGAAGTATATCCTATAAATTTTTTCATATATACTATTTATATGTGACACTCCATACTATAATTAGTTCTTTTATGAACATATTATTTCACCTATAGGTGATTTATCTTGTAGGAATCATCCACACATCAATCTAATTGAGTATACATCCTAATAATTCCTTAGATATTGAGGTAGATTAGCTTTTGATATTTATTGAGATATTCCCTAATGATAATAAATTTATTTATACTACTTTTATTCCTTCTATGATGTCTTCCTCAAACCTTAAAATCTTAAAACCTTGGCATCTAGACAAGTTTTAAATATGATAGGATCCTCCAAACCCTGAAATATACATTATAACTCTTAGAGGTCTAAAACAACTCTAAAATATCATGAAAGTATTTATATAAAATATAAATTAAATTATAAAAAAATAAATATCCATATCTAAATGTAAACTCATACTGTAATATTTATTTTACGTGTGTACTTTATGTTTTAGGCTTGCCTAATGTTTTTTTCTCAATTGTGTTCTTTTTTATACTAATTCTACCCAAATGAGTTAGTTATATAGTGTTCTATATTTTTTTACTAACTCATCCCCATCAATTCAATCTTATCTTTGTTGTCCCTTTTCATATGCACTCAACCCAATTGACATAATACTATTTTTACCTATATTTATCTATAAAGACTTCATTGGATTGAGTCCATAATATGGTAAATTAGGTGAATTTCAAGGATTAGATCCATGTGTGTGTGTGTGTGTGTGTGTGTGTGTGTGTGTGTGTGTGTGTGTGTGTGTGTGTGTGTGTGTGTGTGTGTGTGTGTGTGTGTGTGTGTGTGTGTGTGTGTGTGTGTGTGTGTGTGTGTGTGTGTGTGTGTGTGTGTGTGTGTGTGTGTGTGTGTGTGTGTGTGTGTGTGTGTGTGCGCGTGTACGTGTGCGTGTGCGTGTGCGTGTGCGTGTGTGTGTGTGTGTGTGTGTGTGTGTGTGTGTGTGTGTGTGTGTGTGTGTGTGCGTGCGTGTGCGTGTGCGTGTGTGTGCGTGTGTGTGTGTGTGTGCGCGCGTGTGCACATGCATGCATGTACATGTGTGCATGCACACATGCAAATGTGTGTTTCCCAAATATCATTTTATACAAGAAAAAAATCTAATATACTTTACTCAGGCATGTAATTTAACACTTATTAATAAAAATAATAATTAGAGTATAAGATCTTACATTTGGATGCCTAGTTTTCATAAGGTATCTGAAGACCATAAGAAAAATAATGAACCAGTAAGGTACACATAGTCCTTGGAATCCCCAAAAAATAAAAATTAGGCCTTATTACTTAAAATTTGATCATCACCTAAAACAACTCTCACAAAGTACCATTTAAACCATGGATGATATTGATGCATCAATAAGTTAACTAGCCAGGTATCCTTATCCCTAGATTATTTTTTTATTTACTTTGGTAGAGATATTTATGTGTTTATATGCTATATTGGTAATTTTTTATATTTTATGCTTAGAATAGTATATATTTTATAGTTTATTTTATATTTACATGGTTTAAAATCCATATTTATATACCTCTTGGTTTCTATATAGTGGCATTTATATATCTTTGTTTTACCCATTTTACATCTCTGATATAGGTAAGTCTTTGTTCATCAATTCTTTGCATAAATTTATTAATTATATCCTTGATATATTTATGAAAAATAACTATTTATTATAGATCTGCCTCTCTCTCTAGCATGACATATTGTATGTATGTTATATCTATTATATCTTCTCCATTTTCCTATATTGGAGGATTTTCATATTTTTAACCATTATTCTCCCTACATATAGGTCATAAGTTGTCACTTATTAGTGCCAACTAGTGAAATACACTAGTTAATTCTAATAATAGTTGTGTAATCTTAATGTTGAAATTAAATTCAAGAATATACTTGTGGCACCAATTCATACCAATATTCCTTTATTAGTAGAAAAAATAAAACAATTGAACAACATGGTAAGACAATATAAGGATATATTCTAGTTACATGAAGAAGTTTCTATGGACTATTTAGTAAATCACACTTATTTTTTAATCCTAAGACTAACTATACCTAATGCTTATTTATACCATAGATAATTTATATAGAATGAATATATCAAGAAATAGATCCATGAACTAGTGGATAAATGACACATCAAAACCAAGTCATCACCTTTCTACAAGTCAATTTTGATTATATGAAATAAAAATAGAACCTATAGGTTTTGTATTAACTAAAAATCTCTCAATAAGATCATATTGAATAACCAATATCCTCTTTAAAGGAATGAAAATGTACTATATTAGCTTCATGGTGAAAAAAAATCACCAAAATAAATCCCAATTATAGGTATCAACAAATTTATGTTGGACCTAAAAACATCTATAACACAAACTTAAAAGTAAATGATTATTTGTTTGAGTGGTTTTTTATTCCCTTCAACTTAGATAATTCAGCTACAACATTAATGTGTAGGATGAATGAGATCATTTATATTTACATGAATTCATTTGTTTTAGTCTACCTTTATTACATATTAATATTTACCAAAATATGGGATGAACATCAACACCATATTGAAAAAGTGTTTCATACTTTAAAACTCAACACATTGAATGCTAACAAGGGTAAATGCCCAATTTTAGTGAGACATATACAATATTTTTGATACATTGTAAATATGCGTAGTTGATGTGCACTTGACCAATATTATATTCATTGAGTAATTTACTACACCAAATAAGCTCATAAAGCTTCGCAATTTATTTGGAGTATAAAATTTATACACAAGATCTTTACTTCGTTTTTCTCATGTGACTTGGCCTCTAAACTAGATTACCAAAGATGGCATTAAATCAAGTTTTTTTGGTCAAATGAATTAAAAAAAACATTTGAATAACTAAAATACATACTTTTCATACACAAAATTTTCATTAGTTGATATTTAGTAACCATTTGATATAGGCATTGGCGTATCTAAATATGCATTTGGAGTAGTCCCCAATCAAAATATTCACCAAGTTACTTACCATAGTGAAATAATGTCCCAGAAAGGAACTAGCCCACATATGACCATGATATTTTATCCATCATCTAAAAATTTAGTCATTGAAAGCATTACACATATATAAAAGAGACTAAAATCCACATAAATCACAAGTCACTTCAGTTCTTGAAAACTAAGAACAAGTTAGAACAAAAGGTGCAGTAGAAATGGTCTTATTATCTTTAATAGTTCCATATAAAAATAAAGCATAATAAATGAAGTACCAATCTAATATTGGATCAATTTATATAACTTAAAATTCAAGTGATTCTTATTTTTATTGATTCATGTGGACATGAAGTAAACATTTGGTCAAAATTGTATCCATCCCACTCAAATTTTATAAAATTATATCAAAAATTGGATTGCATAAATTTAGTTTCAATTTATCTTACAAGATGAAAACCTATGTCATCTTCAACACTTCTACACACTTAATTATCTAGAGAGAAATAAAATAATATGGGAAGCTTATTTTAGTAAGCTTGGAGGACATTTCTGGGTTGAAAAACTCTTGTGATGTTATAAAAGTAATTCTTTTAGCCACACCTTAGATCATAATGTTTTTAAATGCATCATTTTTTGTACTGCATGTGTTATTTCCAAAATGGAAAATAATAAAAAGGTATGTATAGACCTCTATCATTTCCAAAAAAAATTGGAATAATTTTCCATGGATTTTAACTAAGGCTATCCTTGTCCCAAACATGGTAATGATGATGGTGTTTATGTAGTAGTTGTTATATTCTCAATGATGGTAATTATTATACCTTGTAAGAAAGAAACCTCAGCTCTATAAATATCTCAATTATATTTTTAACATATATACATCCACCTTGGAATCCTATAAAATATTATCTATGATAGGGACAAAAGAATCTTAATAAATTTATAGAAAGAATTATAGTCTATGCTAGACACAGATTTGAATAAATCTATCTTATTCCATCCTCAAACTAATGGATATATGAAAGTGGTAAACATGATGATTATGCATATTATAATAATTTTTAATTCAAATAATAAATGCACATGGTATGAAATACTTATTTTTATTCAACATAACTATAATAGAGCTCTAAACAACTCTACCACACAACCCTTTTTCAGTTCTATTAGGGATTATAACCTTTAGAAAAAAATTTGTATATCTTATCATATACTTCCATAAATAATAGAAACTCCATCATCTCAAAAGTAAGATGAAAAATTATTAATATCATTTAGAATATTCAACACATATATGAACAATTAAAAATTCTTATGTAGTTAGAAAATGTTAAGCACAAGTAGTCTTTGTGACTATGTTATTCACTAGATTATATCAATATGTTAAACATGTAGTTTTACATGTAGGTATTTTATTCCCATGTAAAAAACTAGTTGGATTTATTATATACAATTCATTTTATAAAGTATTTTAATACAATGATGTAACCCAATTTTTCATTAATAAAATTATATGGTATACACCATTTCTACATATCATAGTGTTGCATATTTAATATTAGTTATATTAGAAAAATAATATAAAGTGGGTTGTGATAATGGTAGATGAAGAATAAATTATAAGTAAAGATCGCTTGAATTAAAAATAATAAAGAATGAGGATGGTTAATAAGATTTGTATTCTTTATATTCAATTTTCTTGTAGTAAATTATGTTCATGTTTTATTTTTTATGAGAGGATATTGAAAGAAACAAATTTATATGAGATAAATCAAACTTTTCTAAGAGGATAAATATATTGAAAATATTATTTTAAATTAGAAGAGAATTCACATCTCATTTCTTGAATGGTTTGGAGTGAATAAAATAAGACAATGATGGATTAATATTTTCATGGAATTTTAGGGGCCTTAATGTGCCTAACAAAAGATATTTGGTTAAACGTCTATTCTCTATTGAAAATCCTATTGTCATGTTGATTCAAGAAACAAAATTAAATCTAATGGAAGATTCTAATTTGATGCAACTTAGATGGAAAATATATAATATTTATTTTTTTGAAGTTTATGTGGATTCAATAGGTTTGGCTATTATCTGGGTTCCTTACAAAGTTCAATTAGATATATTAGAAATTGGTAACTATTAGTAATTTTTTTAAATCACCTATTTTAGGACTGATTTGAGCTTCTTCCTTTATATTGTTTATGGGCCTAATGATTCCAATAGTAAACTAATTCTATGGATTGAATCAGATAAACTTTTTCCTTATTTTTGAACTCAAAGATTATGATGGGTGGTAATTTTAATGCCATCTTATCATCCTTTAAAAAATGTGGTGGGAAAATTATAGGGACTTCAGGTAATCATGGTTTTATTCATTCTATTTCTAATATTGAGTTCCTTGACATACATCCAAAGCAAGGATTGTTTACATGGAATATAAAAATATGTGGTGAACATAATATTTTTGAGTATTTGGATAGATTTCTAATTTCTAATAATTGGATGTCATAAAACTGGATTAAAAAAAGCTCCATCCTTCCATTCACTAGATGTCAATATTGATCATAAATCCTTTGATAAAATTTGCCTCTGAGATCATTATCTTCCAAGACTTATAGAATCTTGGTGGAAGAATTTTCACATTCTGTCTTACTCTCCCATGTTCAAAATGGACAAAAAGCTTTAATTTATAGAAGGCTATCTTAGATAATTAAAAATTAATTATTTCAAAAACATCATTCAAAAAAATTTCTAGGTAGAACCTGAGTTGGAGAATCTCAATCGAACCATTTATCAAATTAGAATAGATCAAAATTTTAATGGCAAAGAATTTTTTTTTACTAGTAGAGTATGAAGAACTAATTTAGAGAGGAATTTTTTGGAAACAAAAATATAGAATGGTTTGATCAAAAAAGGGAGAAATAAACTCTAATTTTTTCCATAATTTTGTTAATATTAGGCATAATTTATCTCACATTTATTGAATTCTTTCTTCTGATGTTATTAATCTAGTCACTAAAATAGAGATTTAGAATGAGGGTGTTAATTTTTTTAGTAATTTGCCTAATAGGGATAAGGCCTCAGACCTTGAGGCTCAAAATCACAATCTCAGTTTTATCCCTCAGTTGGTCTCCCCTAATCAGAATGTGAAATTACTAGTTCCCTTCACCTTGGATGAAATTTGAACCACGGTGTTTGATATATAAAAAGATAAGGCCCCTAGGCTAGATGTTTTCCCCAAGGATTTTTTTAGACTTTTTGGGATCTAGTGGGGGAAGAAGTCTTACAAATGGTGGAAGAATCTAGAAGGAGGAATAAGATTTTACCTAATATTAATGTTGACTTTATTTCACTCATTCTGAAATGGGATACTCAATAAAGTTTTAGTAATTTTAGGCCTATATCTCTTTGCAATATGTTTTATCAAATCATCTCTAAAGCAATGGTTGCAAGGCTTAGGCCGATCCTAGATTCTTTGGTTTTGGACGAACATGCTAGTTTTGTTCCTAGAAGGAATATCTAAAAGGGCATCATTATTTCCCATGAAATTATTCACTCTTTATCTATTACTCACTAGAAAGGTATGATTCTCAATCTTGATATCAACAAAGCATATGATATGGTTAATTGGCACTTTTTGATAAAATTTTTGGAAAAACTTGGGCTTGATAAGACATGGTGTGATTAGGTTTTTAGTTGTATCTCAATCCCTAAATTATCTATCTAGGTCAATGGAAGTCTAATGGGCTTCTTTTAATCTTCTAGGGGCATTATACAAGGAGATAAACTCGCTCCTTTTCTTTTTATTTAGATGGTTGAATCTTTGAGTAGGGAGATGAAATATGTTAAGGAAACTTCTTTGCAATAAGGAATTTAGGCCATGAAAGGTATTGAAAATTTTACTCATCAACAATTTGTTAATGATACTTTCATTTTTTTTCCAAGATTTTATGGGTGATGTTCAAATCTTTAATTCCATAATGAACAATTATGAGGCAACTTTTAGACAAATGGTGAACACCAGAAAGTCTAATTTTTTTCATAAATTGTCTTGAAGAAGAGTAACATGCCATCTCTCTAGTCTTTGGTTTTAACATTGGAAATTTTACCTTCAATTATTTAGGTGTACCACTCTTTTCTAGTTTGATCAAAAATATTCATTGGGAAGGACTTATTAACTATTTTAAATCTTGACTAGCTTCATAGAAAGGTTGTTTGTTGACACTAGTTAGATGTATCACACTCATCAAATCTATCTGGAGTTCTCTACCTATATATTATCTCTCGATGCTTCAACCACCTTGTCACATAGTTAATCAAATCAATCCACATAGTTAATCAAATCAATCAAATAATGAGAAATTTTTTGTGGCAAGTATCATAAAATCAAAATAAAATCACATTAATGAAATGGGAAATGGTTTGTAAAGTTAAGAATATGGGAGGGGCTAGAGTAAAAAAATTGAGTCTTCAAAATAAATCTCTTGGAGTAAAAATTTTATGTGGAATGCTTTCCAAGCCAAACACTCTTTGGTCTAGGTTTTTGAGAAGTAAATACCTTGATTTAGATAATCCTTAGAGCATGGTATCCATTAATAACCCCCTAAAAGGTTCACACCTTTGGAATTTTTTGTTGAATTATAGGTCTTTGATTTTAGAGCATGTTTCTTGGATAATAAATAATGGATGGATAGTAAAAATTTAGGAGGACTCTCAAAATGGGTAGAAATTCTGTGTTAACTTACCACACATGGAGGAGGTTAGATGCATTATTTCAACATGGGGAATATTAATTATGAACTATGTGGACCTTCATCAGTCTAATGGTGTGTCTTTTTGGGGGTGGAAGAATTTTAATGCTTTTGATATCCCAATGGAGTAATGTTCTAATTATCATACTGATTAAAGAATCATAAGGTCTTCTTAAATGATAAGGATGATGCATTACATTAGATTGGTAACAAATTTGGTGTTCACATAGTTAATCTTGGTTATCAAATGACTGATGCTACCAATGAAATGATGAATTGGTCAAAATTTATTTACTGGGATAAGATCGGGCTTCAAAAAATTAGTGTATTTGTATGGATTGTTATCCAAAATTACATTGTAACTAAGGATAGGTTATCCAAAATTGGTTTTTTTAATATGTCCTAGTGTTTTCTTTGTAAAGACAATGAAAATTTTCCCAACCATCATTTATATGAATTCCCCTTTGTAACTTGGTGTTGGGCATGGTTATGTTATAAACTAGAGTGGCCATGGTCTTGGTCACCTTATATGTTATCTACATTTTCCTCCTAGACAATTGGTGATTATAATAATTCTCTATTTGGTTTATGGTGAGTTAGCCCTGTTATCCTTATTTGGATCTTATGGAAAGAGAGAAACCAATGAATTTTCAAAGGTAAAGAAAAACCCTTTGTTGATATAATAAAAGACCTTAAGGTGTCAATTTCAAAAGTCATTTCATCTCAAATCAAATGTACGAATGGTTGTCTCTTAGCTTGGGATATGAGGACGAGTGAGAAATGGAGGTTTATTTCCATTTCACCCATTAATGGGTTAGTAGTGGTTCTAGGTAAAGAAAAAAGAAAGGATAAGAGATCTTGGATTCTTCCACCATCAGGGTGGTCTAAATTAAATTTTTATAGTGTTTCTAGGGGAAATATAGGTGTTTATAGGGTTGGTTGTATTATCTGAGATTGTAGTGGATCCTTGATTAGGGAAACATACAAAAAAATTGCATATAAAACTAACAATGAAGAGGAATCCCAATCACTGGTTACTAGGATTAACCTTGCCATTCATTACAATATTGAAAATCTCGTCATTGAAGGAGATTCACAAATTATAATTTATGTTCTATTGAAAAAATATACTACATTTTGGAAACTAGAAAATATTTTATCCAATGTTTGGGGTAAATTTATCGATTTTTTATCTTTAGAATGCAAGCATTATTTCTAAGAGGCTAATTATGTTGATAATTTCCTTGATAATTATGGAATTGATCAACTTAAAGCAATAAAAATGAATAATATTAATGATACTTGGGGATATTTTCCATATTTAACTTACATCAACATGGGTTTTTAATTCAATTTTATTTTAAAATGATTATATAAATCAAAAAAGGAAAAATATAAAAGAGAAAATTAAATTAAAAATAAAATTAGAAATTGACTTTGATGTTAATAAATGGGAAAAATCTATTTCAAAATCTTGTATAATAATAAATTTCATTGATTATTATTTTTGGAATAACTCTTTTCATCATGTCAAATCTCACTACCTCATTGGCCTTTTTAGTAGTGTCCGTATGGCATGCATGTTTCCTGTGTGATTAAGGGTGGTAATCAAGTGCATAAATATCAAGGATTTTTATTATTTTATTTCCACTAGCTTGAGGATTTGTTTTATCTACTCTCTCCCTTGGGCTAAAAATGGTTAGTCAGGGAAAACTGGTGTCTAGCATGAAATGAGGGGTAGAATTAGCATTGGTAAATCTAGTGGTGTATGCTTATAACACCATCTTGAAAATGGTATTTAAAGGAGTAATTTCATAGGCAAGGTTTAAGAATATATTTTAGGTTCCATCTGAAGAAAAATTTAGGCAATTTTGACTATTTTGGGTAAGGATTATTTGGAGCATGGCTTGCATAGTAGGGTCAATTTTGTAGTGGTATCAATATTTGACACAAACATCATGGTTCTTTTATCAGATGTAGAGTTAGTTTTGAATATGAATGAATTTTTTGTTAAACATGGACATCACTATGTCTAGTGGAGGAAATTGCAAATTCTAAGTTTGATCCTATACCCAAGCTCCCCTTCACTAGCTCTGATGGGGTTGGATTATTGCTTGTTTTTACTTTTAGGGCACTAGAGACATAATTCATGGTCCTTGTGGGATTTGTAGAGGAGATTCATCATAAATTATATGATAACAACTCAATTAAGGGTCATTTTATGTCAATACCTCCCCTGACACATCTTTAAAAGACAAATTATAGAAATGTCCCATTGGAAGGAGGTCCAACACAACAAGGAATGGGTGGATGTATTAAAGCTTTTGAAGAACTTGGTAAATCAAGGGGATATTTATTCTCCCTCTTGGTTACCAAAGACACCATGTTGTGTTACCATAATAGCCATGTAGGGTCATTTAGATAGAAATAGAGCATTTGTGTTATTGGGTAGCTTCAAAATCAAAAATAGGGGCTCCAAGATAAAAGTGGTAGGTGAATCATCTTCTATGGATTTTAGTGACAAGTAAATCATCATTTGGGATGATCTTGAAGATATGGTTGCTTCTGATTAAACATGGTAATTCTCCAATTTTATGGTTTTCATTATTTATGTGTCTTTTTGGGTGGTCTTTTGTCCTTTATAGGGCTATCATTTTATCTAGTAGTTGGGTTCTTTATTTTTTGATTTCGTTCGACATGTCATTATGTTTAGCTTTAACCTAGTTACTTGTATATAGCTAAGTTTATTCATAATTGGCTAGTTTTTGTGATACTTTTTTATGACAGGGGACCAATCTAAACCCCAGTAACAATCCAAAAAAAAATTAGTGTAACATATTTCCATGTGATTTTTTTTAAGGATAGATAAAGGTTTTTAAGTATTTTATTTGGAAATTAGTTTCCAATAGAATTGTAGTTGAGTTTTTTTAAACTCTAAGTGAATACATTATAAGTGGTAAGGACTTAATTTCAAATTTGAGTTTATTTCATTTTGAATTTAGTGAAACTTTAAGAAATAACATGCATACATAGAGTATATACATTTATGTTAACATCACATATAAATTGGTTATGTATATGACTTGGTAAAGGATTTTTTTTAGACATTAAGAGTATAGGAGGTCAAGAGGTCCATTTTTAAGAATATAGAACATAAAGAGATATTAATGAATTAAAGATGGAAATAAAATATAGAAAAAATATCACAATAGAGACATAAATTTAATGCAGTTCACCTAATATGGGCTGTATCCACATAGAAACAACCAGTCCTTATTATTCATTCAATAAATGAAGGTAAAAACCTACAATACAACCACTACAATATCCTCTTCACTGACATAGTATTCCACTATGATTACAATGTCCTCATATAAAAGGAGGGTTATAAATTAGGGTAAAAATGCACAAACATAATTTATACCATTAGATCTGTAACCTAATGGTGAATGGTCTAGATTTACTATGGTATTATAATATTTTATAATGCATTTCGCACACCCCCTATTGAGAATTGGGCATTATAATATGATCAAACTCCACCATCCAACATCAATTCCAATGATTTGAAAAATTCTTATTTCTAAATTGTGTCATTTTATGTGATTTGGCCAATGCAAATGTTTAATTCTTCATCATTTTTAATTTTTTCATGAAGGTAGGCATATGATCACTTGTTTTATAGGTTTTGGAACATTTTGATTCCATTAGAAAAATTTATCCTTTATTTTAGAATTCTTTCCCTATTTTTTAAAGGAAAAATTTATAAAAATAAATAAGGTATTTTTACTATAGAATGGGTATATTATTGATTGTATTTGACACCATGTTCTTATCTTTCATTTTAAAAGGGATATTTTTGTGTGATCAAAATTTATTTAATCCCATGTATTTATATTTTTTAAACCATTAGAGTTTGTAACATTTTACAATATAGGTTTTATGTCCATCATGATCAATCAATTTGATAGAGCCAGAGACAATCCCATCTTGATTTTTATACTAGCTCAACAATAGGGAAAGTGATATAATGTAATTTTTGGTGTTTGTAGTTTATTTTAGTTCTATTATTTTTATTATTTTTTTTAAAAAAAATTAGCATTTACAATTAGGAACAAACATGTTATCTAGTTATTTTCTTATTACATAGACTTATCACCTCTTATTTGATAGGAAGAAGATACTATTATGTTTTATTATTAGTATTTAGGTGACTTTACATGTTGATATATGTTGTAATAAAAAATTAGTGTTTGAAAATTGGTTATAGTTTTTTGGCATCAAGAAATATGAGTCATACATGACGTATGAAATTATAATCTATATAGAGATCAATGTGGTTGAGTATTCCCATGATGATGATCATACTAAAGTACATGTATAGAATATTAGAGGGATGGGTACTCCTAGGACGATTCTTTTATTCATGTCAAGTAGAGTCATAAGGAACAGGTCATAAGAAGGTCATGATATGATTGTAGTAGATGTGTTAATATAGGTTGATAGTGTCATATGTGAGGGATAATTAATATGTTATGGTAGGTGTCATTGGATATCTTCATAGTCATAGTGATCCATATTATCTTTTGGTCCCATTTATATCAGGGGGGTCTATCATGTATAGTTATCCAAGATTTTTTTGACATTTTTAAGTTGTTAGTGTTATGTACGAGGCATGCATCTCTTATTTATACCTTCCCTTTAGTGTGTTGAATATATTAATGTTTTTTTGGGATGTTATTCATTAACTTATGCCAATAAGTTATTTGGGTAGTTTTATAGGTAGATATTTAAGTCCCATGCATATAATATTTATTTTAACAATTATTATAATACAATGATGTAGCCCAATTTTTCATTAATGAAATTATATGATATACATTAATTTTATATATCATGGTTTTCTCATTTACTATCAACATTTAGTACCAACTACTGATCATTTTTCAATAGGAAAAAGCTAAGTATAAATATTACCATAATCAAAATCAAACACCACACTCCTTCCAATTTAGTGGTTAAGTATGGCTTCACCTTTTGAATAAAATACTAATATGATTTTCCTAAATATGTATTTGAGGCAATATGACACCCACACCATCACCAAGAAAATAGGATATAATTATTTCAATCAATATTGTATTTCCTACATTGGATTGCATACAATATTGAATGAATAACTCTTATGCTATTATTTTCCACCTTTGTTGTACACTTCATATGGTACCATGATAATTCAATGTATGTAGATATGATTACTTACTATAGTGCACCAACATACTAAATCAACTAATTGATGACAGGTTTTAAAACAACATGTCAAAAAGGTGTTCCTCTATTTTATATTATCAAATAAGTTCAATTACATTCCTATGGGAAACTGATTACATAGATTAATTTTTTCAACCCATTTCCACATCATATTTTACTATAAATACACATAAAGGGGACCATTGCTCTTCAAAGAATGGTACTAAACTAAGATTATTTTAGAATTTGATAAACACATGGTAAAATGTTGTTTATCTTTGGAATGTGTCATATTCAACATCATCCCAAGCACATGTTTTCACACCTTAAAGTCCTAAGTCCTCTTTTATGATTTTTCACAACTTTGATAATGTTGACATTTTATTATTTAACACGACAATTACCTTAGTAGAAGATAAAAAACCATTGATTATTTATGAATTGGTTTTCAATAAATCTTCTAATGATTCAACTAATACTTCATCTTAATCCTCTGTATATTATTATATGTTTCCATTATGTTTATTTTCAAATAAGTTAGTCAATACTTACACATCATACATCTATCCTCTTAGATCTTGTAAAAAATTTACATAATATAAATTTGAAATTGTGATTCTAAATTGGTGTCCATTCTCTTTTATGCTCTTTTTATTTTCTTACTATACTATGATATATATTTTGTCCTCTTTCACTTAATGCATACTTCTGAAATAACTTTTTTAATCCATTATGTTAGGTTAACCACGTTATCTCCTCCTACACTCTAAAATAATGTAGCTACCAAATTAATAGTAAAATCCCTCATCAATGATATTGTAAAGTTGTAAAATCAACTTAATTCTAAACATACTATCAAATTTGAAGGCTTAGTGACTGATTTGGTTTAATATGTATAATATCATGAATTTGATAAAGAAAATTTAGGTAATTTCATCAATTATAAATAATAAAAAATTAATTTGACCCATGATTTAGGAAAGTCTCTTAAAATTCTTCACCACCAATTTAGAGACAAAATTACATTAAAAAATTAGGTACTTATCACCTAAGACATTGGAGGTGTATATAGGTCAAGATTGGTAGAAAATATAAGGATAATGTAAAACATGAAATGGTATAATACCATACTATATCCAACACATAAAAGGTTTTAATCCATAAATTAGTCCATGATTATAAACAAGGGTCATGTGCAAGGAGCTTGTAATGGAACTAAAAGGGCAACATACACAAACAATACTAATTTTATGCCTAATTATATCTAATGTGTGATTATATGACAACTAATAAGTGTAAAATATCAAAATTAAAACTCCATTATTGGTGGTAACCATGAGGTATCTAACCTATTAAGGGTTATAAAGCATCATTATATGATAAAAAATGAGGTGTAACTAGAGATAATGAAAATTAGTGTAAATAACTAACAAACACATACTTATCTAAATGTAGATAAATAAAAATAATATAACATAACCACTAAAGTATAAAATAAAGAATATAAGAATAAGATACTTACCTTGGGTTTCCTTGTTAATATAATTATTTGCCCATTAGCTAAAGTTTCACTTTTTTAGAGATGGTTATAAATTAATTCAAGATTAAAATAATGATATATAAGTATATCTAAGTTGGGTACTCTAAATATTCAGTGTAACTTGATGTTTCAACTATTTTTATTTAAATCTTGAAGTTCTAATGCTAACTTGTCTTCCTCAAACATAAGATCTTTAGCCTTAGTTTTCTCTTCTTAATAATATGTGTTTGTGTGCATGATAAGAGTGGACTATATTTACATATTTTTGTAAACAAAAATAAGAAACCTATAAATATGGATCCATTACTAAAATTTAAAACTTGAACTTAGCCAACATCATCATCCTAACTGATGGCATAAAAATGTCTAAAAGACATAGTATGTAAGGCCCAATTTTTACAAAGATTTATTTTCTCCCTTACGTATTGTAATTATCCTTTTGATGGATCATTATGTAATTTTGTTAGGAATGTGGTTTCCATATTTATAAATTGACATATATAAAACATTAGATTATTTTTTAGTGTTTCCTAGTAGAGCTAGTTTATGTACATCATCCATTTACATGTATGCATATTATAGATGTTATCTAGTTAAGCCAAAATTTATACAATTAGGTTTAGTATTGAATACCATTGATTTTTATTATTAATATGTTTATTTATTACTTTTTATGGTTCTTATGTGATTTAGATTCTTTTTTATTACATTGTGTGTTTAATTTCTTGTTTGAGTTACTATTTAATTTATTTCTTTGGATATATTAGGTATTATAAGTTTTAATATATATGTTGAGAATACAAGAAGAATGGCCAAGTGAAGTTTATTTAACTACACAAATTAAACAATTTCCATTTCTATTAGGTTTATAGATATAATCTTTATCATATAGTGTTTTTTCCTAATTTTAAATTTCATGTACATTGTAGGAAAATTGCTTATTTTAAGACTATACTATTTTTATAACCCATTTATTTCTCACCCATAAATTTTAGTGAAGTATTTAAACGGTCAAGCATGAGTGTGGGTAAGTCATTAAATAGTTTTAAACATAAAAAATATGAATGGAAGAATATACCCTATTTTAAAGTAGTATAAAGTGTAATTTAAGGTTTTTTAGTGGAAAATTTTAAGACCTTTAACTTTGTGGATATATACATGAGTATTTTAAGGTATGTTTGAGTAATTTTGGGCTAGATAGTTGTTATATTAATTCTTTTAATACATGAGGCATAAATTGAATAAAGGACATGTTTTCCATATAAATTTTAATTTTTTAGTAGAATTTATTACATTTGTAAGTGGATTTACTAAGAGGATGAATTTTAGAAGAAGACTTGAGGAAGGAAAGGGATAATTTTACCTTTTTATTCGCTAAGGATATAAGACCTTTTTCTATAAGTTTGAGAATGGAAATCCTTGTGTATACTTTTCATTTTTGGAAAGTGTATTTTGGAGGTCAAGCTTGAAAAGGATTGAGGAGCCTTGAAGAAATGGATCTATTTTTTTGAAAGAGCCTTTAAGAAAGTGTTGTATTGTTACATAAGCAGTGGACTAAAGGTAAGTTATTTGCTAAAATAATATTACAATGTTTTATTTCTTTTATTTTTTTTAATTTATTTAAAATTTATGTATTATTTTAAGATTTTCAAGAACATTTGGATTAAATTTTTTTTTTTAAAAGTTCAATATATTATAAACATAAGACCACTATATTTTACTATGACCTTTTAAGGGTATTTTGGTAACTTTTACACACTCAAATGTGTTATTTTTATTATATTTTTATAGACTTTAAATGGTATTTTTATGCTTCATAAATAGGTATAAATTATTTATTTGTATATGGGAGACATAAGGCTTGAAAAATTACATTCACTTTCTTTTCTTGACAAGAATTTAAGCTCAAATTTTTTTTGTATAAGACATATAACTAAAAATCCAGCATATTATAACCCTATGTAAATTACATGTTCTCTTGCTTGAAAAAGGTTATGTGATGATATTCATTCTATTTAATTTTTTCATGGGGTTCAAGCATATGTTTTCCTTATGCGAATATGTATTTACTTAGGAAAAGGCATATTCTCTTGCTTGTAAAAGGAAATGTGATTATTTATATTCCGTTAATTTTTTTCATGATTTTTTATCATACTCTCTTATTTGATTTACCATTTAAAATAATTACCTTTTTCTATTATGATATATTCATTTTTTTACATTGATTTAAAAATAAGTTTCACTCAATTGTAGTGAAGAGTTTTAAACCAGATGTGTCTTGCCTAGTTCTTCTCATTTTTGAGGCATGCCTTATATTATTGTTTAGAATCATTAGTTTTAACATAATCATGATCCAAGATGGGATTTCATGTCTCATAAATTCCTAAGGTCACCCACCTAATAATGGAAATCAAATAGGAGGAAATGTCTTCCTCCCTCCCCCAACCCCTCATTTGTGAATTACTTATTGTTGCTTTGTGGATGTCTTCTTTGAATTTGAGACCATTATTGGGTCACTTGTAAAATTACTTTTTCCTTTAAAAATATATTTATTGATATTGTAAAAAATATGTAAAAAATATAATTTTTATCAAGGCAAGTTTTATATGATGAACACCCTTTCCTTCCCTTGTAATCCCTTCATTGAGAAAAGTTATATTTTGTAAATAAAAAAATGTATATTTTATTTATCATGCATTAAATTCTTTTAAAATATTATTTTTTGAGTCATAAATATAATTTAAAATTGTATTAACAATGTATAAGGAAATGTTTTTGAAAAGGGTTCAACATGTTTCAAGCACTTGATGATCGAAAGGGGTTATCTTAATTTTATAGTTTTTATAGAAGTAAAATCTAATATAATCCTTCAATATATAAAATATTTAAATTATATAATTTTATAAAAATATATAATAATTTACAATATATTATTAACCATTTTATAACTCAAGTTATGAATTTTTAATCCAATGTCTTAATTTTTCCATCTATTCATCTATAACATAAATCTTTTTCCCATACTTTCATATTTCCTAAAGGAAAAAGAGTAAAAAAAAAAATTTAATATGAAATTTATTATCTCTAATTACAAATTTTATGGTAATTTTATTTTTCTTTCTACTATTTCTATTTATTGTATAAAATCCATATTCTGATGAGGTTGATCGCCCATCCAACTCAATGAAAAGGTTCAAAAGAGGGACCTAAAACTAGGTGGGGTGCCAAGTTGAAATGAGTTACATTAAATTATATCCATTTTTTGTGGGAAAATTTTTAAAGGTGATTAATCCCATGACATTATGTGATCTAGGTAAGGCTTACTTGATTTGTGAAAAATTAGAGGTAGAGTGGTGGCCCCATAGAGGAACAATGGTGGGTTCCTTAGGTAGAGTAAAACTCAACAGAGAAAAATTATAGTGATTGGGTTTATTTCATAAATCCTAAAATTGGATCATGTTATGTGGTGGTGGCTCAGCCATTTTTGAGCCATAAGGTTAGACTTCTAATGCTGGTGAGGTTAAGCTATGGTGGTTTAGAAGACCATCAACCATGTAATAGCACTAATAAAACTTGATAAGTTTTAAATACCCACAAGGACTAAGAAAAATTTAAATATATTATGAAATTTTGGATGACCCATTTGACCCCCAAAATGGCCTTTAGCTATAGATCTAAACTAGTTTTCATTCATAACACTACTAGTAAAGCTGATAGCCAGAAACCTACACCACCACACAAGGGGGATCACAAAGAATGATATTATTATTTAATTAGTGGTAATATATAATTTATTATTGATATATTATATTAAATTTCCATGATCATAAGGAGGAAATTTTAAATTCACTCAATCACATTTCATTTTTGCACATAGTCACTACATTAGTGATGATTTTGATTGATGACTAGTAGTAAAGGTGATGATCTAGTGGCCTCAAAGTGGATTTATATGAATAATATATAATAATTTAGATTAATTTTATAAATTTAAAAATGGTACTTGGGTTAAGAACCTATTATCTTAGGTTGGTGGAATGGTCCCTACTAGTTAGGTTTGGCAAAGTCTCTAGTTCCTTTAGTGGATGAATTGGGTTAGGGAAAGGGTGGTCTCTATGACCCCTCTTTTTTATTATCCCTTTGAATTAAAATTTTAATTAAAAAATTAATTAAATTAAATAAAAAAATAAAAAAATAAAATTTATTTTGAAATAAATATATAAAATGTTATTAATTTTTAACTCATTCCAAATATAATTCTAAGGGTCCATCACTATGTGTCATAGGTCCCTAGGGCTCAAAAAGGACAATGTTCCCAAATGAACCCATTTTAAAATTAAAAACTATTATTAAATATTAAAATAAATTTAAATTTTATTTTAGATGTGAGGGACACATAACATCCTTCAATTACCATCAGGGATATTTTAACCCATTTTTATTTTTCACCTATTTAAACCCTTATATTTTTTAAGTGGCATTATAAGAGGTCAAGAGGAATAAAATATACAAAACCATACTTCTAAATTTTTGAAACCATTTTTTTTTTTTTTTTTAAATTATGAAATAACATGGAGGCTCTAATAATGGAGTTCATCTAAGTAATTAGAAGACAAGTGAATAAGATTATGGATTAGTTCCCCACTATAACTTCAAGCCCACTTTCCCTTGTGTTTTTTAGCAACCATAATTTTGTTAGTGTAGAATCACATTAAAAAATGTACTAAAAAATAAGTATTAAGTATTACATTTATACACCCAAGTTTCTGATTACAAGTAATTCCTCAATTACATTCAACATACAATTAAATTCATAGTACAATGTGGAAGTAAAAACAAATATAATATTAAACTCACAAATCTATCATATAATTATATTGCAAGTATGTCATGTCTTCCCATAGGAATTATAATTATACAATTAAAAAAAAAAGAATAGAAGATTAAAACAAAATTAATATTCAATTAATATCTTATTGAAGCTCAGTATATAGAGAAGATGAATTGGGGCAAGATAATCCCAACCAAATGACTAAAAAAAAATCCTTATCCAGCCCAACACATCAAAAATAGTAAAAAAATATAAAATTAATTGGAATTAAATGGGATCATATGTTTTCATTTATATCACTAAAACAACAAAAAATATTTACGTATGAACATACAAAATTTGTATTGAGTATGTATAAATATTCCCACATAATATTTACAAACAATCAATAGTATATAATATTTATATCAAACATATAATAAAATTTGGCATACTCGTGTTTAATTTAGTGATTATATTATATTGAGATATTTGGTCCAATATATACTATCATATATTTACTCTAGTTTTAATCTCTAGTTTCTACCACTAGGGAATCATTGTTGGTCATCAATGTGTTACTTTTATCACCTTATGATAATGTATCCAATCAATCCCAAAGTAGACAACTCCATGAAATCCTCTCACATATATCAAGATAACCTATGAACTAATATTTTTCAAAATTATAAATCATCTTGAGAATAAATAAAAACACTATTATGACTAATCATCCATAGATATTTATTGTTCAATTTAAGATATGCATATCTTTTTATGGTCATAGGCCTTGAATTTGGTGTACACATAATATATATGAGGGTTTTATTGGTTATATTGTATCAACTCATCCTATGCCCTAAATAGAATTTATTTTCCTCTAATAGACATAATAAACCTTATGAGTCACGTAATAACCCTAGACACTATATCTTAGATACCTTATATGAAACCTTCATAAGATTCAACTATATTTAGAATTTCTCAACAAGGTCTTGTGTTCTAAAAACATTTGACATGTGTCATGTAACTTCATTAAGAGATTAAAAAAAAACCAAAATAAAAATATAAGGTATTTAAAATTTTTCATAAATTGATTAATTAAATGATATCAAAATAATTAATATAAATTAAAAATGAATTATAAGTTATATTAAATGTGATAGGTGTTGAACTTATTTAATTTATTATAAAATCTAAGTGTTAAAGATTATAGTTCTCACTCAAAACATGGAATTAACTAGGGATGTACAACACACATAGAAGGTTTTTGGCCTTATTTGTATTGCAAGGCTAAATTATCAGATGACATGATTTAACTATTGTACATTTTCCCATAGACCTACTATCCAGAGAATTTTATTTTTTGAAAGGATCATATAAGTCTCATTTTCATTAAGGGTAATTTATCTTATCAATTTAATGGGTATTTTTATATCTCTTAGGTAACCCAATATGATGATAATTTAATCAAAAAAAAAATGGTAGATAAGCATAAATGAACTATTTGTATAAAGGATAAATAAATGTTAAATTATTTTTTGAATAAAAAAATAAAACAAAAATAATATATCTACACAATTTTTTACTTTTTATTTAAATACATAAAAGTAGGAAAACTAAAACCAATCCAAAAATCCATGGTTTCCATCCATAAATTCAAGTTCACATTTATCATAAAATTATAAAAATCATTCTTTGTAGTTTTAAAAACCAATCAATGAAAATTTTCCACTAAAATTTTGGAATCTACCATCCAAAAAATTAAATCCATTTTAGTCTATAAGACAATTAAGAATATAATTTTACTTCAACCTATGGCATATGTGGGTGCATGTTTCTTTACAAAACTTTAAAATCAAATAGAAATGAACCATTTAAAAAAAAACCGAACACAATAATTTTTTTGGAAACCGTCTAATTTAACCCATAAATTTTATACATGTGGAGGGAATAATTTCTCTATTGTAAACCTAAATTCAGATTTAATTCAACTTTTATAAGGCATATAAATAATATCCATTGTTTTATGTCTCAATAAGACTAAACCCTATAGTTTTATGTTTAGATATGTGAATGAAAACCTTAGTAAATGTAACTGAAAATTAGCTACAAAATTTTCCTATACAAGGAATTATTTAAAACCCAATTCTTTTATTTTTAATATAAAAATATTTATTATTATGGGTAGAATATATTCTCTTCATATTTACACTTCACTCTTCTAAAATTTTGTACAATAATTTTCAACAAAAATTCAGATGAAACCCTTAAAATTTGGGTTCTATTTTCTATATAAATTTCTCAACATGGACCATTCATATCTAAAATTACCATCCAAAAAAATAACATTCATTATTTACGTTTTCCTCTCTATCATTCACCCATATAGCTTATAAAAATTTCTAATGGAACAAATAAATTTGAAACACTATCTTTGACAACCCTTTTTCCCTAATTTTCCTCAATGAGGGTGAAGATTTTTTGGGGTTTCAACCATAAAAAATAAATTATAAACCCCTTGTAATGTTTTATAATCTCTTATTCAACTTAAAAGGTCATTTTTCTATCATACATAGTTATAATGCAAGCTAAAATTCTAATATGAATGATTATACATTTCGAGAGAGAAACAAATAAAAATTTGATTTAATTGTTTTAGCATAATAGCCATAAAAACCTCATATCTCATTATGCTAAATAGATATAATGGTAAATACCATAATATGAGATAAATTATTTTGATAGAAGTTATACTCTCTCTCTTACTATCCTTAAAAAATTTGATAGAATTTTAGAACAATTTTTTTACAAGTTCTTCTCCAAATCCACACCCCTATTCTTATTATTCCCTCTTATTTTTTCCTTCATGACAAGTTTCCTCTTGCATGGGTCACTTTTCTCCCTTTTTCTTTTATCCCTATGTTTTTATTTCCCTTTATTTTATTATTTATTTAAATTAATTTTCATTTGTGTTATTTTTTAATTTATTTATATTTAATTTATTAAGTTATTATTATTATTTTTTATTAGATAAATATCCTAGTTTTACAAGGACCTAGGAACCATGAAAGTATTATAAAAAAAATTAATAGGCCAAACCATGACCGAACAACAAAACAAAAACAAAACTAACTATAGACTATTGAAAGTAGAGAAAAATAACAACATAAAAATATTAGGAGGGGAGACCTCTGGTGTTTCCTTCTCCTCCTCATATGTCTTCCTAGAAATATCCCACTTGATCTTAGAGATCTTTGCCCTCATAATATTTCTAGGTCATTTTACACCATCACTTGAGAGAATCATGTGTGGCCTCTTTTAGCCTTGAACCTACATGGGTGTCTTCTTTATAGGGGTCAATTTATGGGAACCAAGCAAGGAGATTTATATAACCTTTATCAACTATTTGATAGTGGTTTAGTCTAGTTTAGTGTACTAGATAAAGGACTAAATAGTTGAGTTAGCCTACTTATGTAAGGCATTCCACTCTTGTATAAGTCTAGCTAAGGATAAACCAACCTCATGCACCATTTTATTAAAGTTATCAATTTTCTCCTTCTTGTTTTTATCTCCTTAGATATAAGGTATTTGCCTTTCCTAGTATCTTATGTGGAATTTCCCTCATCTAGGAAGATTGGCTTGGGTTTGGAAACAAAAGTTTAAGAGGAAGGTCTTTGGTAGAGGATTTAGATAGACTAGCTTTGGGAGTGCTAATAGATGGGTGGTAGGACCGTAAGGTAAGGTCCTTATCTAGGGAGTCCTCTGAGAGACCTCCTTGGTGGAAGATCCCCTTGTGGGACCTCCCTCCCTTGTAGAGTTTGGCCATGCTTAATAAGTAGTAGAATAAGCCTCTGATGTAGAATGGGGTTTGACTCATTGACTTGGTGGGACAAGGTATTACATTCTAAATATTTTAATAGGTAGAATAATAGGTGGTTATTATATCCTAGAAAATGGTTTAATAATAGAAAATGATGAGAAATGATCAGGGTATATTTACCCTCTATGGTCATGTATGTCATTACTTAGAAGCATATTTCTAGCCAATGTTGCATAAAGTTCACTTGATGGAAACCTTTCTTGTCAATTTTGATAAACTCATTCATATGAAAAAAGCACTAAAGGAGCTCCTACTTCTTGATCTAATCCTTTAAGGCCTTTACCCCTTCACAAGACATGCCCATGGCCTCCCCTATGAATTCCTCTATAATTATGATCTTTATTCCCCATATTACCACTTTGGGCTTGTTCCATGTAACAATGAAGTCCTAAACCATGTCGATGTCATGCTCAATAATTCACACCATAAGCTCTATGAGACCCCTGCACCTTAGATTTTTCCATACCTTCTTCTATCCCTACACCTTAGAACATGAGATAAGATCTATATAATCTCTATCTCCCCCCATTGGCACAATGATAACAAATTTGAGACAAACAGATGGATGGTTCTAGAGAGAATAGGTTTGAACAATTCAAATAAGGCTTAGAATACCTATCATCTTCATCCTATGGAAATTAAACCACCTAATATGTTCATAATGGCATATCATAATTTTTAAATTTAATCCATTAATAGAAATATTTTGTGTGTTTGATGACATGATATCCCATTAAACCTATTATACTTTCATCCCATATGGCCATTAGGATATTATTGGGGACATGGCTTCCTTCGTGCTTGCTAGTTAAAAGGTAGAGTTATACTCTGATGTTATCAAGTAAATCTACCACCCCATTGCCTTCATGATATGTGTACATTATTTATACTTTTGCCATATCCTTCAAAAGTATCTTGGCATCATCCATGATGTCTTTAATAGTGTGAGAGGGGGTTATTTTACCTTCTAGGGCATTTAAAATGTTCAAAATATTTCCCTCCATAATGTTATTTATAATTTGAGTTTGGAAGCTAGTTAGATACTCCAAAGGTCTACCTTGGCTTCAATAAGGTGGTTTGTTTGATTTCCAAGGGGTCCCTCATAGGTGTAAATCATCTCTTCTTTTGAGTTCCTTATGACTCTTCCCCCACCTTCAGATCCTGTGTTGCCTTTAGATGCACCATCAAAGTTAATTTTATCCCATCCTTCTAGTGAAGCCTTCCATTTTGCATCTTTATAGATAAGTACTTTAGAGGAGGGGCTTAAATACTAAACTATGTCCTAGTTGTTTAATATCTATAGTGTTGAAGGAGGTGTAGGGTTTTTATCTTTAGGGGGGAAAACTTTCCAATTTTTAGTGGTAGCCTATTAGAGTTAGAGAGAGGCTCCTTTAGGTTGGTGCCTTCTGTTTAAAAATAGGCTATCATTGCAGGATTTCCATACACACCAAAACTAATGTGAAAGACCTAAGTGTCATATGAACTCTGGGGATGGGAGATTCTAGGGTGGTTTCCATTACATTATGTGAACAAGCACATTATTTGGTTTGACCCAAACTAGGTTGAATTTATGTAGAATCTAGTTAAATAATGTCAAGCCAAAGAAGCAATATAGAAATAGGTGATGGAATGAGTCATATGCATTCTGGAATAAAGGCATATATTTAAGACTATCAGTCTTCTTTTGCCTAGGTTATCCATAGTTAGGATTTTGTCATGTGCCACTAGCCAAAAGAAAAAATTGACTTTGGGAGTTAGATGCTTAACCCAAAGATTTTTATAGAGATTTCATTCAATTGATAAATTAAGGTATATGGTGTTTCTTGAGGCTATTGATTATGATATACTATCTTCATCGACCCATATAAAGTGGCCTTCCTTCTAGAATGTAGTAATATGGATCTGACTCATCAAAGAGTTAAGGGTCTATAATACATGAGTCTATTTCATTGAGAGCCCTTTAAAAGTGAGCATTTTCTAGATTTTAAAACCTTTACTCATTATCCAATAATATTTGATTTTTTAACCCCATATTTTCTTGAGGTCCCTATTCTAGTTGGCCCAAATATGCTGTGAGGATAGGGGGTGGAGGACAACTAGGCACCTTCTCAAAAGTCAATTTTCTCTCTGTTTCCAATTTTTCATATGATTCCTTTATTTAAGAGGTCCTTGTAGTTGGTTATGGACTTCCAAAAAGTGTAACCATCCATAAGGCCTTCTTCCCATAAGAATTCATCTACTTCCACTATTTCTTAGTATTTGTCTTTAACAATTCTTTCCCATTAACTATCTTCATAAGCCTCTAGCCCATTTTTTCCAATAGGGCCCTATTCATAGATTTTATGCTTCCAAGCCCAAGCTTCTATTTGTTTTGGGAAGACAATATTTCTCCCATGTAATGAGATTATACCTAAATATTTCTTCAATTCCCATCCATAAGAATTTATTTTTATTTGTTCAATTTTAGTGACCACTTTGGAGGGCATTCTAGAAATAGACATTTGGTAAATAGGAATGCTCTAGATCAAGGCTTTGAGTAGTTGGTACTTCCATACCTATGTAAATAGGTGTCCCTTCCACCCTACCAAATTTATTTTTATTCAATCAATGAGAGGGTTTTAAGCCTTATAATCTATTTTTCCTTCAAAAATCAATATGCCTAAATGACTTGCTAGAAGTTTGCCCACTAGAAAATCCAAAATTTTGGCAATTATTTTATACTAAAATAGATAAGTGTTAATAAAAAATAGAGAACTCTTTTGAAATTTAATGCACTAATTCAAAACATCTTCATATTTTTTTAGGATGAGTTTAATATGTTTGGCTTCCTCCATGGAGGTTTCACCTAGGATAATGGTATCATTAAGAAACTATTCATGTATGATAGGTTTAGTATTTAGAGCCACTAAAATTCCTTTTATGAGTCCCTAAGAGTAGGATTTTATTAGGATCCTTACCAATGTTTCTACTAAAATGATGAAGAGGTGAGGAGAGAGAGGGTCACCTTGCCTTAATCCTCTATAAGTAAGGAATAAACCTTTAAGAATGTGGACCTAAATGGAAATTAATGATGGACTTAAATGGAAATTAATGATGGAATTTAATGATTTCATTTTAAATGCAAGATTGGGTGAAAATTTGATCCAAGTTTGACTCGATAGAGTCCTAATTTCCCTAAATTAGGATATTCATTTCTCTAACAAGATCTTTTCCATCCCTAAAATAAAGTTTGATAATAACCCCTTAATTTTTTAAGGAAACAAAATCTCAAAACCCAAATATTAACCCTTGAGATTTGAAATCATGTGGATCCTTCATCTTAATCTCATGGAATCCCTAAGGGTTTTGTGAAGATAATCTTTCTTGGGATTTACCATGTTTATTCTTACTAGAAAATTGAGCTTCCTCAAAATGAAGCTAAAGATTTGGAATAAAAAAGTCTTTGGTGACATTTTTCTATAAAAGAAGGCTCTAGAAGCAAAAAATTTAGTTATTGAATATCTATTTTCTATGGGAGGTAAAAATGATCACACACATTTTAGGGAAAAATAAATTTATCAGTTTCACAACCTTGAAGCAAGAGAGGAAACCTATTGGAGACAAAAGTCCAGATGCACATGGCTAAAGGAGGGTCATAGGAATACCATGTTCTTCTATCATTTTACAATAAGACACATGAACATTAATATAATATCTCAATTAAAAATGTAAAATTGGTCTATTATTAGATATGAAGATGAGATCTCCCACCATACAATCAATTTTTTTAAAATCTGCTCTCTGAAGAAAGACTTCTAGATGATTACCTGGTAGACACCACATTGAATAAATTTGATAAAGTATTCTATAATGTTTATAATATCTCCCTTACTATTTTTTATTATGAATATGAGATAAAAAGTGTTGTCTTCATAATGGAAGGATCTAAAGCCTCAGGACCCAATGGGTTCCCTCCATTCTTCTTTCTTAAATTCTAGGACATTGTCCATAAAGAGGTCAAGGAACTGATAGAGATTTTTTTCTAATCTAAAACAATCCTCAGGGAAATTAATAACACTTTCTTAGTGTTGATCCCTAAAAATTAGGGTGATACCAATGTTTAGGACTTTCACCCCATTATCCTTTGCAATACAACATAAAAATATGCTCCTCAATCTTGATAAAGAGAATGCAACATCTCTTAGATGAAGTCATAGGGAAACATCAAGGGGATTTTGTGGCTGGTAGATAAATAATAAATTGTATTATATTGGTTAATGATGGACTTAAACGGAAATTAATGATGGACTAACCTGTCGAGTTAGAATTGGATGTGGACCTAAATGGAAATTAGGTCCACATCCACTAATCTTGAATTTATAATGAAATCATTATATTACATCATGCTATCATTAAATTCTATATGAACCCTTTCTTTTTCCTAAGAGTGAATGGGTATTAAAGTCCACAACAACAATCCAATTCCAATTGGCACAAGTCTTTTGAAAGGATAACATGTTTTCTTAAAGAAATTTTATGGTGGATTTAGCATTTAGAACATAGATGTTGGAAAAGATCCATTTGTCATTTCTATCTTAATCCATAAAAAAGATATAAATCTAGTCATTTATTCTTTAATAAAATATTTCCTCCCAAGAAATCTAGGTTCCAAAGACCCACCAAGACTCTTGAGGAACCTTTAAAGTTTGAGGATAGAACTTGAGCATTCCTCCTAATTTTCATAGCACAATATTTGAGAATAGAATCATACATTTTGGTTTCATGGATGATAATAATAGAAGGGTCAACCATTTTTATGAGAATATAGAGGGTCCTCTATTTCTTGGGGTTATTTAAACCCCTGATGTTCCAAGAAAGGATTTTCATTTCTTATCCCATTGAATTTTAAGAGTTTGTTACGAGCCCTTAGCAATATCTTTGGCCATTTTCAAGTTCCTTGTAACCGTCCTGAATGATCTTCCCATAAGCTTTGGGGAAACTTTGATGTTGTATTTTTTCCTCCCTCTTTTACTTTTGGATTTTGTGGTAAATCCCTTTTTAGCATAGGACTAAAGGGGAGAAAGAGTCTTAGAACATTAACCCAATCTTTAAAGTGCTCTAAATACTTCAAAGGGAGCAGAGGGGTATCATCAAGAGGGGGAAGGGTTGGAACAGTCTAGGATATCAAAGAGGGGGATTTTTTTCACTAAAGTTTGAGATGACTCATAGATCAAGGAAGGTAGGCAAGAACCCAAAGAAAGAGAGGGAGGAGGAGGAGGAGGAGGGAGGGTCTACAGGGGAGAAAAGGGGGAGGGCACACTTGAGAAGAAAACATAGGGGGAAGAAGGGATCAGGTCATGTTTTGGAGGGGGGAGAGGAATAAGGCCAAGGGAAAGGGCCTATAGAATCAAGGAAGAGGTGACATGATGTAGAGGGGTAACAAGTTGATGGAAACAAATAGGCCAACCTTTTGGAGGCCATAAATTTTGACCCATAACTCTATTTAAGCTCTTCCACATGCAAATATGACCATACCAAAAATAATTTATTCTACCCTAAGCCAATCTATCTACTTAGATTTGATTTTGATATTTTTTGAAAGTCAAACGTGATCATCTGAGGGTCTAGAATTAATGTTTAATGATTTTTTTAGGAATTTTCTATTTTTAGAAATTGTATATTTTTAAAATCAGAAGTAAACTTTAGTTTAAATTCATTCCATAGGCTAATTTTAGTATTTAGGTTATTTCAAAAAAAAAATTAGAGCCATGCACACTTGCATGCAAAACTTACTATAAATAGTGGTTGCTAAAAATAGACATTTTTTTTAGATTTTAGATTTTTTTTTGTAATTTTTGCATGTTAACTCTAAATTTCAATTTGAGGCTTATTTAATAATGGTTTGGGTTTGTAATTATTTCAAGAAATCAATACGAATCAATTTTGAGTATTATTTCAAGATCTTGGTATATTCATAATTTTCTTGTTCTTGTTAGTTTTTAGGTTCATTATTTGGTATCAGAGCAAGTTCAAATCTTGGAAGAGAGAAGAATGGAAAGAGGATGAGGAGGTATGACACATATTAACTATACTATACAATATATATATATATATATATATATATAGGTAGGTTTAATAATTAATAGAGGTTATCACCAATCAAACAAGGAGAGAAGGTGGTGATGAGGAAGATACAGATCATGATGAAGAAATTTATCAAGAAGAAGAACAATAAGTTTAACCACCATCGATGGAAGATAGGATGGTTTGGGATTTGTAAGGAAGAAATGAAGGAATCAAGGTTGATGTTATAGATTATGGAGGTAGTTTAAAACTAGAGGAGTTGATAGATTGGAAGAATAACATGGAAAAAAATTTATAGTAGAAGACTATGAGAGAAGTCAAGAAGGTAAAGTTTGCATGCATGAAATTGAAAGGTCATGCAATGCTTTGGTGGGATCACCTGTAGAAAGAGAGATATAAAAAAGGTAAAGATAATATTAATTCATCAAAAAATATGGAGAAGAAGCTAAGGGAAAAAAAATTTCCTGTGGATTATGCACAAACCTTATACAAAATATTTTAGAATTTGAGGCAAAAATATCATAGTATAGAAGAGTATATAGATGAATTTTATAAGCTTTCCATATGAGTAGATCATGATGAAATAGAAGATTAGATGGTTTTAAGGTATGTAAATGGTTTAAATTTTTCTATTCAATATGAATTAAGAATGCATAAAATACTTAACATGGAAGAGGCTTATCAATTAGCTTTAAATGCAAAAGAAAAACATAATAGATAGAACTTTAGAAGGACATCTATTGGTCCAAAAAGAGGTATATCCAATCTAATAAGAGGATGTAGTGGGTTTAATACTACCATGGGTATATTTAATGCCAATAAATGTGAATCATCATGTGGTGTAGAAAGGCAAGATGATAACACATAAGGATTTCAATACCAACAAAGAAGAAGAGGATTTCAGAGAGGATGAGGTTATGGTGGTGTTATAGGATGGTTTCCAAATCATAATATATCTTATGTATATTATAGATGTGGATAATAATGGCATAGATCATTTGAGTTTCCAAACTATCAAGATCAAGAAATAAGTCAACAAGATCACCCAAGAGTATATCTATTTAAGGCTAAAATAGAAGAGCAGAATACTAAAGTTGTACCAATTGATGTTGGAGAGAATCTCATGATGATAAGAACCATGATCACTCTAAGGAATGATCAAGTGTAAAATAAAGAAGGTGGTGATGCATGGATGTGATAAAATATTTTTTGAACAAGATGTACTTTAGGTGGAAAGGTATGCAAAGTAATTATAGATGGTGGTGGTTGTGAAAATATGGTTTCTAAAGAAATGATTGAGAAACTAAATTTTAAATGGTAAAATCATCCCAACCCTTATTATATTTCATGGTTTAAAAAAGGGAATGATGTTATAGTAAATAAATGGTTCTTAATAAAGTTTTCTATAGGAAAAAATTATAATGATGAAATATGGTTTGATGTTATTCTAATGGATGCATGTCATGTGTTATTGGGGAGACCATGGCAATTTGATAAGAAAGTAGTACATAATGGAGCAAAGAACACATACACTTTTTTGAAAGGTGGTATAAAGGTAGTTTTGTTACCTCTTAAAGAGGAAGAGAAGGTGGAAAGCATGCTTTTTACTAAAGAATTTATCCAAGCTATGAAGGTAGCAAGTTGTTGTTAAGCACTAGTAGAAAGAATGAAGAAAAAAAAATAGTGCCAATACCAATAGACGTAGCAAGAGTGTTGAAATAATATGTCGATGTTATGCTTGATGAGTTACCAAATGGTTTACCACCGAAGAGAGATATTCAACATCATATTGATTTGATTATAAGATTAGCTCTACCTAATCAAGAAACTTATAGGATGAGTCCAACAAAACATGCATAATTAATTAAATATGTTACTAAATTGTTAAGGAAAAAAGTGATAAGGAAGAGTATGAGTCCATGTGTAATACCAACATTGCTAACTCCAAAGAAAGATGGAGGATGGAGAATGTGTGTGGATAGTAGAGTAATTAATAAACTTAAAATAAAGTATAGGTTTCATATACCTCATTTATATGATATGATGGATGTAATTACATGATCAAAATATTTTACAAAGATTGATCTAAGGAGTGGTTATATCATATTTGAATTCATGAAGGAGATGAGTGGAAAAATACATTCAAGACTAGGGATGGCTTACATGAGTGGATGGTGATGCCATTTAGATTATCTAATCACCTAGCACATTTATGAGGGTGATGAATATAGTGCTACGAGATTATATTAGTAAGTTTATGGTTATTTGTTTTGATGATATTTTGATATTCAGTAAGACTAAATAAGAACACTTACAACATTTGGGAATGGTAATGGATTTCTTAAGAAAGGAGAAGTTGTATGCAAATTTAAAGTGTAGGTTTATGCAAAATAGTTTGGTATTTTTGGGATTTATAATTTCAACAGATGGTGTGAAAATGGATGATGAAAAGATGAAGGCAATTTTTGAGTGTCCTATTCCAAAAATCATTATAGAAGTAAGAACTTTCCATGGTTTATAAATTTTTTGTAGAAAGTTTATTAAAAAATTTAGTATTATTGTGGAATTAATAATAGATGTCATGAGAGGGAAAGAATTTTCATGGATTAGAGTAGCCACTAAAATATTTTAATTTTTGAAGAATAAGATTATATAAATACCAATTTTAGCATTACCAAATTTTAACAAAGTATTTAAGATTGATTGTGATGCTTCATTCATGGGAATTGGGGTTGTATTGAGTCAAGAAGGAAAGCCAATAGCATATTTCAATGATAAATTTAATGAGGTAAGAACAAAGTATTCTACTTATGATGTTGAACTTTATGTAATTTTACATGCATTAAGACATTGGAGGCATTATTTGGTGCTTAAGGAGTTTATACTATTTATAGATCATGAAGCTTTGAAGTATGTGAATACACAAAAGAAGTTGAATAGTAGGCATGCAAACTGGGTTTTTTTTTTCTTGCAGGGGCTTACTTTTGTGTTGAAACATAAATCAAAAGATAGAATCAGGTAGTTGACACATTGAGCATGAGGGTAGTGTTATTAACTACTATGCTGAGTGAAGTAGTTAGATTTGAAGCTATTAAAGAATTATATGATACCGATCCATATTTTAAAAAAGGTAGTTGAGTAGAGTAGGAATCCATTAACAAGTGGGATAGATGCTATTCATGTGAGTATCTTATACAAAAAGGTTATCTCTATAAAAGAAAATAATTGTGTATTCTAGTTGGGTCTCTACCAGATAACATAATAAGATAATTACATAGTAGTGGTTTGGCTGGACATTTTAGTAAGATGAAGATAATAAATTTGGTGGAGGAAAAGTATTTTTGGCCAAAGATGAAGAGAGATGTGACAAGGTATGTTTCATGGTGCAAAATATGTCAGGTGGCTAAAGGACATGCACAAAATAATGGGCTATACATGTGATTACTAGTTCCAAGAGGACTATGGATAGATTTGAGTATAGAATTTATGTTGGGATTGTTAAACACATAAAGAGAGGTAATGATTCAATTTTTTTTGTTATAGATAGATTTTCTAAAAAATTTCATTTCATTTCATGTAATAAAACTAATGATGCCACTAGGATTGTAGAATTATTTTTATAAAATATTGTGAGATTGCATGGTGTTCTAAAAACTATTACTTCAAATAGGGACATGAAATTTCTAAGTCATTTTTTGAGGACTTTGTGGAAGAATATGGGTACTAAGATACAATTCAGTAGTGCATATCACCCACAAATAGATGGATAGATAGAAGTTGTGAATAGGAGCTTGGGAAATTTATTGAGATGCATAGTGGGATAGAAGCCAAAGTAATGGGACTTGGCTTTACCACCGGCTAAGTTTGCATATAATAGTTCAGTGAATAGATCAATAGGAAAGACACTTTTTCAAATTGTTTATGGGATAAATCCTATGGGTATTTTAGATTTGGTACAATTTCAAATTATAGATCAAATTAGTGATGATGCAGAAGCATTTGTAAATCATATGCAGTAGTTACAAGAAGTAAGAATAAATTTATAAGAAAGTAATGAGAAATATAAAGCAACAACAGAGGTTAGAATAAGATCCAAGGTATTTGAAGAAGTATATTTTGTAATGGTCTACTTGAGGAAATAAATATTTCCAAAAGGCACATACAATAATTTCAAATATAAGAAAATTGGACCATGCAAGATTGTGAATAAAATCAATGATAATGCATATGAGGTGAGTTTACCATATAATTTTGATATATCTCTAGTATTTAATGTTTTAGATTTATATGAATTCCATGTAGAAGATGGTGAATATGAAGAAGTAAATTGGGAGTAGTAGGTTCCAAAGAAGAAGAAAGAAAAAATAGTGTAAATTTTGGATATGAAGATAGTGAGCACAAGGCAAGGGAATTATAACAAGTATTTGGTGCAGTGGTAAGGATTATAGCAAGAAGAAAACACTTGCATTGTAGAGTGGGAGCTAAATAATATTGATAAAGAAAAATGGTAGTAGTATAATTAGGCCAACTCGTAGGAGCTGAGTTATTTTAAACTAGAGGAGAATGATGTAGAAAAAATAGGCCAACCTTCTAGAGGCCATAACTTTTGACCCATAACTCCATTTGAGCCCTTACACATACCAAAATGATCGTATCAAAAAAATTGATTCTACCCTAAGAATATATATCTAATTAGATTTTATTTTTATATTTAATGGAGGCTAAACATGATCATTTGAGGGTCTAAAATTAATGTTTAATGATTTTTTCAAGAATTTTATATTTTTAGAAATTGTATATTTTAAGAACCAAAAGTCAACATCAGTTGAATTTCATTCCATAGGATAATTTTAGTATTTAAGTTATTTGTTAAATTTGTATAGCCACATGTGCTTGCATGCAAAAATTACTATAAATAGTAGTTACTAAAAATGGACATTTTTTTAGATTTTAGATTTTTTCAAATTTTTGCATGTCAACTCTAAATTCTAATTTGAGGCTTATTTAAGCATGGTTTGGGTTTGTAATTATTTCAATCAAGCAATATGAATCAATTTTTATTATTGTTTTAAGATTTTAGCCTATTGGTAATTTTTTTATTTTTGTTAGTTTTGGGGTTCATTACAAACACGTAAGGAGGTAAGAGGACAAGGGAGCACGTGAAGGAGGAGGGGGACTGGGGGAAAGTTACGAGAGAGGGAAGAGGAGGGGGAGGGGGTTTTAGGGAGAATCACCCCAAGGGGCACCTTATTAGATAAGGACATTGAGTTAACAAATAAATCAAGAGGAGAAAAAGGGTTATAACAAAGAATACCTTTTAAGTTGTTAGAAAGTGGAGTGCTTAAAGAGGCTCTAGGGGAGCCAATTTTGAGAGGGTGCTCTATCTATAAATCCTTCCTTGGTGCTTCATTCCTATCCCCTTTCTATATGGGAGTAAAAAAATCCTAAAATTTATTTAGATAGTCTCATAGCATATGGCTCAAAACATTGTAGTGTGGGTAGATGATTACATTATTCTCATATACTATGTTCTGCATGCATTCACTATACTTTGACTTAATCTTGATCTCATGAAGGAAGGGCCTATTTTTAGGTATAAAAACATGCACACAAGCTATAACCATTCTTCAATGAGAAAGAGTAACTAGGTAGATATTAATATGTTATCCCATGGCCTTAGCAATACCAAGTATGACATCTGGGTGCCAATATTCCAAGGGGAGTTTAGGAAAAAGAACTCACATTAGGACATCATCCATGGTGGTGTTGTTGAGATTAGACCTAGACTTCTACCTTCAGATAACCACACTCACATTACCCATAATCTAGGGCCCTTCTAAGAGAAACTTTATGTAATCCTCTTATAGAGAAAATTTTACTAGAAAAAAACCCCTTACCAAAGCAACCACCTCCAGGTGTCCTTTGGGTTTTCACCTTTATTTGGACCAATTACAAAAAAGTGTCAATATTTGGTCAAAAAATATTTACCTTAGCTAGAATGGATTTGGTGAGCTCCATGTCATCTTGCTCAACCATAAGGTATAGAACAAGGACAAAAACCTCATTTTCAACTTCTTTTAGGAAAACTATAAGTTCAAAAGATCCTGGCCCACCAAAATTTTGCCTTTAACCATGTTCACCCAAGATAATTTAGGGGTACATGGATATAATATTAATTTGGTATTTTATATTAATTATAATTTAATTATGTATTTATTTATTTAACAATTATTAAATTAGGGGTGTCCAATAATAAACTACCACTTACAACTATTCAAATCAAGCAATAAAATATTGTACACAAACCAATCAAACACATAATGATGTGACAACCACATGATCCCTTAGAAACTAGTATTTTTTTAATCTATTAGATTTTCATCATCATCATTTATCATTTCATTCCTCTTATCTCCTCTTTGAGTGGTACATCATAAAACTGACATCGAAAATGATTAATTACTAAAATAATTAGAAATAATAAAATCCATCATGATCATTAAGATAAATAAGGACACATCAATTTAAAATTACAAAAAATAGTGCATTAAAAATACATTTAAATATAATTTTATTTTTAATTTTTTTATTAGTTTAAATATTAATATTAATATCTGAACATAAATCTAAATATCAACACATATTCAATCAAAAACAATTATCACAAGATTTGATGAATTAAAAAGTTTCAAGTTTTTTAATATTTAAACAACAATGATTAGTCTCAAAAAATGGAATGTGACATATTCCACCATTTAAAAATCATTATCCCAAGGCTTAATAAAAAATTTGATGGTACTCCTTGAAAAATAATTATTTATCTTCCCAAGTGGCACCCTCTTCATCATACTACTCCCACAAAAATTTAATTGGTTGAACATCTATGTTTTACAATTTATTATTGTGATTTTATATGATCCTAAGGGGATTGAGGAATATTTATCCATTTTATTATCTAAATTTCATTCTAATCAATCACATGTGAAAGATTATGAACATAATTTATAACAAATCAAACATGAAGCACATCATTATGAGAAAGAGAGATGATGGGAGTGTAATATGATAATACACATGGATTTTCTATTCAAAAACATTAAAATTTAGAACAAAACATGGTGAAAAATTGGAATCCTTTCTAAATTTAATGGAAAAATTATTTAGTTTAATGAAAAAAGACTTTGTCACTGAGTTTGAAATTTCTTGCGGTCCTTTTCAAATCAACATATTTTTTTTTCCATTCTGATGCTTCCTTAAGATTTTATCAGTATATTTATATATGTTGATCATACTCTTAAATAATATCTGGTCTTACCATGACCTGATTCTATAAACTAAACCCAACCTATGAAGGTTCTATACATTCTTCCATATAA
>JARHVA010003517.1:195000-200000 GCA_037957365.1 Torreya grandis | reverse complement strand
ATCATTAATATTTTTCATAGAAATATTCCTATTATCAACAATTCAGGCAATACATATACTCATATTCTTCCTATTGATGGTACATAAGTCTTTGATATGGTTCTATATTAAATATTACTCATAAAAGTAATCGATAACAATAAAATTATCAAAATGAAAACCCATATTTTAAACATCACTAATAAACCTCAACAATTTATTTTGAATCAAAAACATTTTTCATCCCTCTTCTCAAGGATACTAATGGAAATCATATTCCAAAACTTCCCATTCAAAAAAATATGATCCAAAATATGTAAAATGAACCTATAACTCCAATATAATATTTATGAAAATTTTAGGTGCTTCTCCAATTATAGAATATGATGGGACTACTAATCCTACTCTACATATTAGAAAATTTGGAAACATATACAAAGAATAGATTCAAACCAATCCTTATGAAATAACAAAGCTTACAATAAAATCTCTAGTTTAAAATGCATTAGAATGGTAAAACCAAATTTTAACCACAATTAGAAAGATAAAATACCTAGTTAAATCTCTATTTAGATAATTCAATATCATGTTATTCCCAAAAATATCTTTGGAAAAAAAATTAATGCCAAGAAATCACCTAAGGAGTCCACCCATAATTTCATCAAATGATGGAAGTTTTTGGGACATAAATCAGATCATGAAATGAGTGAATAAAATCCTTTAAAAATCCTCATCACTAGTTTAAATATTTAAATTAAATATAAAGTAAGGTCCTTCACTCCTAAAACTTTAGAATAAGCCTTTGATGAATACAAGTAACAAGATTACCATATAAACTAGTTTTAACTTTTTCAAAATTATAGTAGGGAATATTTCCAATCATCAACTAATGAAATAAATTAATGGTTAACTATTTACATAATTTCACTCATTAAGACTTTGTTATCAACTCGACCTTCTCAAGAAGACATGCTCTTCAAAGATGTAACAACTTCTGATAAAACTACCAACACACCATATAATAATTAATTTACTCACCCAATGTAGACTCAATCTAATTATCACCTTTTTTATTATAAATATCCTAAATAAAATCATAGTTATCCATCTAAGTATATTTATTATTCTTGGAAAAAATATACTCAATGTAACTTCCAATAATAGGATACCACTATTCCTTTCAAAATTCCTCGAATAGAACTCATGAGAACATCACCATAGCATCAAATATTTATCATATAAAAATTATAATATATAGAATATTTGCATTCTAAAATGAGATTGAATCATCTAATCAAGCTCTTTAATTCCTAACACCTATTAAAGTTCACACTATTTAAGTCATATCCCATCGTCAACCAACTAATCAAATCTCTATCAAGGTTCTCGAGGATGATATGATATATGGTGAAATAATTTTTAGAGCCAATGAGTCAACTCTTTTTTTTAATGTTTATTTTTACTTATTTTGGATTTAATGTTCTAAAATAGTATAAAAATATTTAAATTTATATTACAAAATATATATCATGAACCATAAAAATATTAATGATAATGTAGGATTTATTACACTTAATAAATATACAAATGATAAAAAACCATAGGTGAGAGAAGGAAATTAGCTAATTTTATTCATATGTTTATTCATTGCCTTTGTAACCATCATATTATATATCTATAATATATTTTTGATGACTAAAATCATTAAATATAGTGTTAAAACCCTCTAGGACACCATCGGTTAAGCTTGGTCAGCTACCATGACTATTATTATCCAATATCTATCAAAACCATCCAAAATGATTATGTTGGCCTATGAATATACATATAAATGTGAATGTATATATAAATATTTCCATGCAAAAGCTTAAAAACACCTTAAAAGTTAAAATAAAATGACCCAAAGAGTGTCATATCCTAAAATAGACTCGAAAGATACACTAGGACACTAGTAATAATGTTGTAAATTATTTCTAACCCATATTATTTGGTATTGTTGAGACTATCCTAAGTGCACAGAAAACTCATATATAATTAAAATACCATAAATCTATGTGTCAAACTCAATAAATATAAATAAACCCCAAAAACATATTATGCATTCAAATGAAGTAAACAAGAATGTGTTATACCAAGATGAATGAGACAATAAATTCCGTATTCATAATTGAGAGTCCATATATACAATTTCACATGAAAATAATTATCATGCCAAATTTGTGTATCTAAAAATCCCCCCATATAGTATTCAAGTGTATATTTAAATACTAGTTTAAAGAGACAAAATAACATGAAAACTTATGTTGAAAATTTTAAACTTAGACTTTTAATTTCCCCACAATTTCATATTATCCATATGAGCATGTGAGAAAATATATGGATATTTAGATATATATTATTCCAATAAAAAGAAGTATATTATAAATTAAAAACCAATAATAATAAAATAATGACTACACATGTGGGTATGCAGTCTTATTGCACTCATGGCATGGGTCCAAAATGACCTAGTCCATATGAATAAGGTGATCTTATTCTTTCTATATTCTTGGCCATAAATTTTGACAAGGTTTCAAGAATTATCATAAATGTGGAATCCCATAATGAATTGATATGCAAGAAAATGAATCCCTATACTAGGCTTATATGTATAAGGTAGAGCCATGTACTAGGCTCATATATAAATTTGAAATTTTTTAATCAATTGCATTTATTTAGTACCATCATTATCCAACATAAAAATATAAATAATGTTTATATGAACAATTTTCATTCCCTTAATGTGACCCATATGTATCCTTAGTGTAATATATAATGTCACAATATGTATGCCACTATTAAGTTTAATAAATATAATAATATGTTAACTTTGGTCCTTATAATCTAATAATATTCTCCAATCTAATAATCTAACCCAATTTAATGATCTAACCCAATTTGATAATTTACCCCAAACTGATAATTTGACATAATCTAGTAATTTTCCCTAATCTGATAACATGACCCAATATGAATTACAATATGTCCCCTATAAACTGTCTCACAGTGTCTTATAAAACCTCAATTTTTTAAAAAAAAACCTATAAAACTCCCCACATGTGTCTATTGCACCTTAATCTATTTAATATATCCCATTTGAACCATACAATATGCTCTAGAATACCAATGGTTAATATGATATCACTTGAATCTATGAAATAAAAATAATATATGCCCCTATTTTGATATGAAAGATGAATATTGAAAATCAATTATCTAAAAACACCAAGTGATATGTGTTATGTTTCATAAGGAAAAATATGATCACATAAATTAAATACACCCACATGGAAATATATGTCATCATGGGATAATTTTATCATTTATAAGCACATATGACACTATATAATCAATGGCAAGTGATTGGATTATCATTTTATATGCAGTTATAATATTGTATTTTATAGAGGTATTCATGTAATTAAGCATTGAATGTTGGTTTCCAAAATTTAAGTTTGATAAATTCATAGCTTTTTTGTAATTTTATTTGTGTTTGTAACATTTATGCTCATCGAGATAGTATTTTTAGTTGAGACAATACTAATCTCCATAGTGGGTAAGCTTTTGATATAAGTGATTTAAGTCCCATATATAATATTTCTTTAAATTATGTATGTATTTAGTTACAAAATGTCAATTACTTTATCATATATGCATTGATTTTTATTGAATATTCGTCAATATTTAGGGAAACTAAGTAGGATGCGTATATGGAGACTAAGAATAATGTGTATACCTTAGATATAAATATGTCAAATTTTTGTGTGTAATAAAGCAATGAATAACCATGAAAATATTACCATACATAAGAACATCATGTTTGTCTTCCAACACAACTAATGGAAGAATAAATGGAGATGTGGGTCTCAACACATCATGCATACCATGTTGTGGTAGATTAATAAGAAGGTTTATTATTTCTATTTATATTAAATAAATAATTGAGTATAAATAGATTGAATTTTTATTTTTAAGAATTAATTTGAACTTTATTTGATATTGATTATCAACTCTAGTTTCCAAAATGTCAATGCAACAAGGTGTGATTCTGACATGGTTTGAGCACTTGGAGAGTCTATTATAGGTTGAAAAATTGATAGCATTAGTATTCTTAAAAAAAGACTCATTTTTTTCCTTATTTAAAATGGTTTTAAATTTTTATTTTTTGTATATTCACTATTTTTTAAGCATATATAGTATCTTAAGATGAATGTTGGCAAGGTATTGTTCCTATTAGTAGTGTCTAGATGCTGTCATAAATTTTTACATGTTTTACACATGGGCTTCATCTCTACCACATGTGTATAAATATAAAAATGTAAATTTTTATTGAAAATTCAACCCTCATAATTTATAATTCCATTTTTTTAAAAATCATAGATCCAATCTTGGAATTATTTTTTAAATGTGTTTTTAGGGTGACATTCATGTGTTGACTTTTTCCATGGTATACAAATGGATACAATATTATGTTATAACCTTGGTGATATTGATAAACATTTGGTTGATAAAATATAATTAGGCTATGTTGGGAGGCTATGGATATTATATATGATATACATTTGATGACCATATTATGTGAGAGGTGGAATGCATATACTACATATACATTTTTCTTCCTTATAGGCAAGATGAAAGTGAGCTTGGAGGATTATGGTGGATAACATTTTTATAATTTTTAGCGTACACACTACCTTACCAACCATAAAGAGTCAAGGCATGAAAATCACACACTGATACATGATAAGGTAGGATCAGGGGCCATTGTATGCCACCAATGACTCTATTTTTATTTTGTCTAATATTTTATTATTTGATGTTCTGTGTGTCAATAAATACCTATGTGTGTTTTTCTAATTCATTATTTGTATCCATGGATAGAGGTGGTGTTTTTATTTTATATCACATGCATAGTATCATTAAGGATATTGAGAGTCATGGGATGATGTACTCTTGGGTTTAGACCATGTTAACACATGTAT